>CAJHQP010000619.1:0-169334 GCA_905132765.1 Moricandia arvensis | reverse complement strand
GTATTGGAACCCTACTTGTCAATCTTTGTACATCTTGTTTCGTTTCCGGAGACGCCATTTTCGATTAGCGCGGTGATATGGTTTGGGTTACCTTCGATCCCACGGTAGGTCATGAGGTAACCTTAGGAACTCTTCCGATGCCACTGCGAACCTGCATTTTGCGGATTTAGGTTCATATTGTGGAGTTTTAGCCTTTCAAAACATTCTCGGAGGTGGGCGATATTGATCTCGTTCTTTTGAGAGATTTTTCTAGCATATCGTCGATGTAAAACCTCCATTTTTTCTTGAGCTGTTCTGAGAACATACGGTTAACAAGCCGTTGATAAGTCGAGCCAGCATTCTTGAGACCGAATGGCATTACCTTGTAGCAGTAAGTACCGCGGTCAGTTATGGACGTGGTTTTCTCTTGATCATCGGGGTTCATACTAATTTGATTGTATACCGAGAAGGCATCCATAAAAGACAGGAGTTTGTTCTCGGTTGTCGCTTCAACTGAGCGATCGATATGCGGCAGCGGGAAGCTATCCTTCAGACACGCTTTATTGAGATCGGTGAAATCGACACAGATTCTCCATTTCCCATTCCTCTTTTTAACAACCATTAGGTTAGCGAGCCAATCGGGATACCCGACCTGTGTTATGGAACCGAGTTTGAGGAGTTTTTCAACTTCGACGTTGACCGCTTCTGTGCGTTCTGCTTCCAACTCTTGTCTCTTTTGTTTGACGGGCTTGAACGTCGGATCGACGTTGAGCTCGTGACATGTGACATCCATATCAATTCCTGGCACATCTTCTGCGGTCCAGGCGAATGTGTGCGAGTTCTCCTTCAGACAAGAAATGAGCTCAAATTTCAGAGATTCCCTTAGGTTCGCACCGATCCCTACGCAACGATCTGGGAACGCTTCGTCTAGACATACCGAGACAACGGGCTCACAGGTCGGTTCCCGTTTCGCATTCAAAGCTTCAACTGCTCGGGACTGCCAAATATTTCAGTATCGTCCTGTTCTGGAGCGCTGTCATCCGATTTCTTTTTCTTTTTATGAGGAAGTTCAGCTAACTGATTCTTTCGTTTCAACTCTGCAGCAAAGCAACTCGCGAGATCCTACGATCTCCCCATATGGTCACAATTCCGCGAGGGGTTGGGAACTTGAGAAAAATATGGTACGTCGACGGGATTACTTGCATTGAGTTAAGCCATGGAGTACCTACGATTGTGTTGTAGGATGTGGGTTGCTCGATTACCAGGAACTCAAAAATTTTCGACACGTTACATTTAACATAAGGATTAATTGTGCCGAGAGTCACAGTAGCTTTTCCTGAGAGCCCTGCTATTGGGTTGGGATCTTCCGTGATTTCGAATAACTCGACTCCCATTTGCGCGAGTGTATCTTTGAAGACGATGTTGGCCGAGCTTCCGGTGTTGACTAATATTCTTGCGACATCAATATTCTAAATTGTCAGCTCAATGACAAGGAGGTCGTTGAGAGGTTTGACCGGATCCGTCATTGCTCTTCCCTTGAAAGAGATGACACAATTGTAAGTTTGATCAAGTATCAAGAGAGGAGTTAACGGGACGAGGTGAATATGGATTGATTGATCCGACATGCCGAACGAGCGAATCGGATTGTTTGTGTCACCTAACTCGCCTGTAAGGCGAGTTGGTTTGTCCGTGCCGTCCAACTCGCCCGTATGGCAAGTTGGTGGGTCTGAGCCGTCCAAATTGCCTGTATGGCGAGTTGGACTTGTTCAACTCACCAGACTGGTGAGTTGGTCAGTTTGTGCCGTCCAACTCGCCCGTTTAATGAGTTGGCCAGTTAATGTTTCTTCTTTTCAAGTTTTTGGCTCGGACACTTTCGTTGAAACAGTTTCGAGACTGCATTCATATGGAAACACGATTTTGAGATGCTGATTTTGAGAGTACCGTTTTTGACCCCAACAGCGGGCATGAAGATGTTTGGTATCGCAAGGTTTTTGTTTTAACGTTACGGAAGAGAAATGTTTTGGTTTGTTTTCAGGAAATAAGACCAATGGGTCGCGTAAATTTTTCCTTGAGAATATGCGACTTCCTTCACTATTATTTGTGAAGAGTTGCCTCCCTCCGCGAGACTTATTTCGTCTATAGTTAAGGATTCTTCGTATAGCTCTAGGAGCTTCGTTATGAGTTTTTCCTTAGTGCCGCTTTCCACTTGTAAAATGCTGTGGGTTTAGAGTAAACTGTGGAACGTATTGAACTTGGTCGGTTGTCGACAAGTTTATGTTTTCCGTTAACCGTACAGTGGTTACGACTAAGTTTCGATATTAAGAATATGTCGTATGATTTCCGCTTATGGGTTCTACGATAGTTATTTTCACTTGGCGTTTTTAAACTAATTTTGAATTGTCGTTTTGCAGCTAAGTGGTTGGGTGGAGCAGTGGTTGCTCAAACATTTTGGCTCGGTCTGAAGTATGCGTTCAGCCGAATATCCAAGGACGTTTCCGGTCACGGATAGACTATTGCACATTCGTGTTAACATTAAGGTTATGTTAGTTTAGAACTTTCATAAAGAGGATACAGAATTCCAGTTTGGATTTTTATCCGAAGGCGTAATTGGCTGAGGCCAAAGAGCGTTTGTCGAGATCGACGGGCCAAGTCGGAGTTTTCCTTGCAATAGTCGGACAAATTTTTTGGTTTTTGTATGATGAAGATAAAACCTAAAAGGCTCGATAAAGAACCTATGCGAGATGATTGCCTGCGAGGAATGAACCAAGGGAGATGGAAGGCAGAATCCAGAGAGCGGCATGGCTAAGGAGTAAGATCTGTAAGATCGTAGTGCGAAGAGATAAAGTTTAGTTTTCTCGTTGAGAGACGAGTCTTATGACTTTGTGTTTAGCTATACGCAAATTTTCCAAAAACATTTTTCGTAAAACATGCTACGTTTGTTTCCAAAAATTACCTCTCATAACTTCGTGTGGCCATACGAAGGATGTTTCGGGTAAGTTTTACGAGAAGTGAATTGCATAGAAGTAAATTGGGAATGTCTCTCGCAGATTACTCATGATATTTGCGAACGAGGAATGTATTTTCCTCATTCTCTTTTTTGCATTGCGAAGTCCTTTTTCATGACACCCATTTTGTTTTCTCGTAGGCTCTTTTGTATAAAATCTCATAGTCATACGAAAATGGATGATCGGTTTTATTAGGCATTGCGTGGCCTAAATAATTTTCTGTCTAATACTGCGAGAGTTTGCTTTGTCGAAAGCGTTTTCTTGATGCCAAGACCAATTTTTATTTTTGAATTATGGGAGTATACGAGTATAGTATACGTACCTACTCCCTCCTTTTTTTACGAAAGAAAACGGCTGAACCGATACTTTGAAGGGCTGCGTACGTTTTTTCTTTCGAAGATTGGGATGATTGCCAGTCCAGGTCGGTTTAAAGACGACGCTAGGATTATGACCTGGGCACTTTCAGGCTGACGACTACGAATATGTCGGTTTTAAGAAATTTGCTAGGAACGAGACGGATTTTAAGACGACATTCGCGTTTCTAGTTCCTTCTTTCGTAAGGAAGCAAGCTAAGTGTGTGTGGCGATAATTTCTCGGTTTTCTGAGAGTTTAGATCGGTTTGCGAAATCTGCCTAAGCAGTCGCAGAAAAATAAATCCAGACAGAAAATTCCTAAGATTTATATCGCTAGATTATTTTCCTGGATCCTAATTTCCCGAAAGTTTAATGGCGATCTTTGAAACGTTTTTATTTCTTTGTACCTTCCTACGAAAATTCGAAGTCCGATTTCAAAAATTTCCAAGTTAGCTATACCTTGGTTTTCTCGAATGTTTGGGTTCACCTCTTCTCCATTTTTCTTTCCCATCTCCCCTTTCTCTTCTCGTGTCTGTACGCCCCTTAAGAATGGTAAAAATATTAGTTCTTCCTGGCCGAATTTATGCTCGAATCTGGCTTGTGGTTTTTATTTTAAAATTCCAACGATAACTCCCATCGAGACGAAACAAGATATGTTTCGATCGAGGTTCAAAGGAGAGCGCAAAGATGGAGGTAAGGGCGAGTAGGATTTCCAAGAGGGAGAGTAGGATGTCCAAGAGGGCAAGTAGGACGCTCAAGAGGCTGAGTAGGAGTAAGCCAAGGAGTTTAGGCTAGTCTTACTTGTTTTTGTCGGAAAATCTCAATGGAAACTCCGATTAAGATGAAACGAATGTGTTTCGATCAAGATTTGTAATAAAACACAAAGGACAAGCTAGTCAGGGCTTGCCAAACTCGTAAGATATGTGGCGAGTTGGAGGGGAAAAATCAAACTCGTCGTTGGGGCGAGTTGGACAGTGTGTCAAACTTGTTTTGATCGTAAAATCTCAACAGAAACTCTGATTGACACGAAATGAAAAGCATTTCTATCGTTACTCAAAGTAGAACACAAATTCGAGCCAAAAAGTGCTCATCCATTCCAACTCGCCCAATGGGCGAGTTCGACGACTCTTTTCGTTCGACTCGCCCAATGGGAGAGTTATACGGCTTGTCTTGTCCAACTCGCCTTTTCGGCGAGTTAGACGGCACGTTTGTACAACTCGCCCATTCGGCGAGTTGGACTGGTCTGACTTATACGTCCAAATTGTTTTGATCGTAAAAATCTCAATGGAAACTCCGATTGAAATGAAACGAAAAGAAATTTTATCGGGACCAAATGAAGAACGTAAAGCCGAGCCAAAAGAGTGCTCATCCAGTCCAACTCGTCTGTTTGGCGAGTTGGATTGACCAGCTCGCCCAATGGGCGATTTAGACGGCTCGTTTCATCCAACTCACCCGTTCGGCGAGTTGGACTTGTCAAACTCGCCGAACGGGCTAGTTAGACAGCTCATTTCGTACAACTCACCCTTTTGCGAGTTGTAGTTATCCGGCATGTGGGTTCAAATTGTGTTGATTGTAATATCTCAACGGAAACTACAATTGAGACGAAACATAAAGCGTTTCGATCGGGATTCGAAGAAGAACGCAAAGGAGAGGCAAAGTAATGCTTGTTTGCCAAACTGGCCCAATGTGCGAGTTGCACGGCTTGCACTATCTAACTCGCCCGTTCGGCGAGTTGGACTAGTCAAACTCGCCAAATGGGCGAGTTTCATGGCTTGCACTATCCAACTCGCCCGTTCGGAAAGTTGGACTAGTCAAACTTGCCCAATGGGCGAGTTGGACTAGTCAAACTCGCCCAATGGGCGAGTTGTACGACTTGTATTGTCCAACTCGCCCGTTCGGCGAGTTGGACTAGTCAAACTCGAGTTTGGATGGTATGCTGGTGCGGTCGTTTCGTAAACGTTTTCAATTTTTTTCTACAAAAGTTGTATCTTATAATGCTAACTCGTTTTAGTTTCTGAACAATGTTCCATAAAACATTGTCGAGTTTGATTTTACGAAAGTTGTTTCGGAAAATGTTGTTGAGCTTTATTTTACGAAATTTATTCCGCGAAATGTCATGAGTTAAGTTTTATGAAAGCTGTTTTGAAAATATAGCTAACTTCAATTATACGAAAGTCGCTATGTAAGCGTGTTTTTGTGTTTGGCTGTACGAGAGCCATTTTTCTGGAAATCTTACGTTTTAGCCTCTGAATCTTTGGTTGTGATGAGCTTAGTTATCATGAATTGATTGAATCGGAGATTTTTTCGTTTCCGCAGGATTGATCCGAGGGGATTTCGAGTAGTTTCCGAAGTAAGTTTAAGTGACACTCATCGAGAAATAACTGAATATGTTGCGTAGAATTGAAGCTTGACTTTTTTACGAAATCATAGGTTTCAGGGAACGTTTTAGGAGTGAGGGATACGATCTCTCAATTTCCTTTGTTTAGGTTTCGTCAGCCATTTCAGGTTTCGAGTGATTCACTAGAGATCAACTTCGTTTCTTCGAAAATTGTTTGGAAGAAGTACATCAATGGGGGTTGTGCGCCCGATTTGTTGTGCTTCCTATCTCTGGGAGAAATCTAGGGTTGCTCCGCAATTTCTGGGAGAGCACGTTTTATTTTTCCAAAAGGTTTTCGAAAAAGTTCTTTTGGTCGAACCCTTATGCGCTGAAATTTTCCCAACTCGGTAATGATACCAACTTTACGGGGTTTGATAGATTTTATCGTTACCCTTTCTGTTTAGTGAGAGAAATTGCGAGGTTGTTTTGGTGCACGGCCTGTGGTGAAGAGTCGCGACTAGGGCTTCGATTTTCTCAAGCATTGCAGCGTTTGCATAAGCGTTGGCGACCAGAGTTGTCACTGCTGGAGGTGTTTTACCAATGTTGTTGCGAGCTTCTGTATTGTCTTTCCTATTTCCAGACATTGTTTCGATCAAGAGTTTTGTGGCAGTGAGTTAGAGTAATCCGACCCCCCCCCTCCTTCTAGCGCCAAACTATTGGAACCAAAATTCCCACTGTCGATTTCTGTCGAATTAGTAACACTGGGTAAACCCTAGTTTCCAGAGGTCCAAGATCTCTGCTAAACCACACGCCAATCAGTCAGAATACGAAGTAAATATCGAGAAAAAAGTAAGAATCGAAAAGAGAACAAATAGCTATCTTATTCCGAATTTGTGTATGAGCGTCTACAACAGGATATGAGCCTTGGCTATTAGATCTGTCGGCGAGATCCCTATTTCTAATAACCTAACACTGCAAAACCCTAGTTGAGTCGCAGCTCGAATAACAAAAACAGAAAGTTGCCTAAATGCTCTAAGTGCTAAGCTAATTTTGCTCTGAGTTGAGATTTCCATGTGTCCTCTGCATCATCACCCTTGAAGTCCTTATATACTCCTCCCGAGGCGATTTTCACTTTCCTCTTCTGCCCTTGGTCAAATTTATACCAAACCCCAAAGCAAGCAAATAATGTCACGATTTGTGTTGGAAATCAGCTTCGGTTCCTTCAAATTTCTAAGAAAGTGTGATAAAGTGGCAGGATGATCCACTTTTGATATCTCTAGTAATCTCTTCAAAGAACTTTCTAAGAATGGTGATAAAGTGTGATTACTCAATAATAAATCTTGATCATAGTCCCCTTCTTGACTTTATAATTTTTTTTGAAAAACTTATATATATATATATATATATATATATATATATATAGTACTTAAGACTCAAAACAAATCAACCAGCATCAACGAACTTCCCCCAGACTTTAATTACAATGTCCTAGTGTAATCCGTCCCAGATTGGTTAGGAAAAACCAAATCATAAGTAAATAGCTTAAAAGAGAAACTCGATACCAGACTTTGTAAAAGTGTATCATTCGATAAGGAGATCCAGTAGCTGTTCACAGTAAGTTGCCTCCCACTCAGCGCTTGGTTATAGTCTTAAGCTCGACATTATGAACTTTCTGATTAGTGTGGAGGTGGATCAACACTTGGAAAACATGTGTCTACATCTTCTTTTTCTTGTCAAACCATGTACCAATGAAGCTCGTTATTGCCTCATCTCCTCTGGTTTTGTCATTCCTTATAACTGCTCTAGCAAACTCCATGGAATGCATTTACCCTTGTAGTTTCTCAATACTGCGCTGTAGCATTCTAAGTCTAGCAGCTGTAGTCTCTGATCTATCCTCCAATTGTTGAGAAATATCTTCCTTCATCAGGCTCTGAGAAAAAGCAATCTCATCGAACATATCTTCCAATTGTAATTCTGCTGCAGTATTCTGTTTGTTGGCTTCAGTGCCAATCGGTGGGCTGTTTTTTCCGTCGAACGATGCCAGTCCGTTTACCCCAATCGCATACTGTCTCTGAGCAGTATCCAAATCTTGCTTCACCTCATCCATGCGTGCAGTCAACCCGGTGAGGCAGTTGCTTATAGGATAGTAGACATCATCCAGCCTCTTGTAGAAATCATCCAGTGACATCTCTTGAGCTTTGTATATTTCATGCACAAAATCATCAATCTCTGCTATGTTGTAATGCTGTTGATTCTACATAGACATAGCGATCTTTGTGCATGTTCTGGTAAACAAATGTAGCTCTAATCAAACAAATTAGCTCTCTCTAGAACTTCTCTGCTGTCTTAAGCTAGCATGTTCACTACTCTTCCATCTGTAGCTCGTGTATTACCATATTCATCTTTGTAGATTCCATACTCATCTTTCTTTTCCCAATGTAAAAGTCTGTTGCCCTCAATATCAAAAGCTGTCGTACCAGGGTCAAAACGCCAGTCGATCAATGGTGGTTTGATACAGTCGATCGACTGTATACTCCTTGAATTATAGGCATCGGAAAGACGAAGTTTGTGTACGTCCGGAAAGGTTCTGTCGGTCGATGCTCGATGGCTGCTGTCGATCGATCTAAGATGCTGGGAAGTGTATGGAACATTACAGATCGTCTCGTTCTTCTGCTCCTCAATGTCGATCGATGCAATAAGATGTGCATCGATCGATGGCTGCTGCTGTTGTACAAATAAAGTATTCAATCCATTAGCCATAATAAGGGCATCGGCTACATCCTCCTTAGATAAATGTAGAATTCTCCAATGAAGTAGTCTGCCATCCATAGTTCTTGCGTGACCGTCTACATCTCTCATGATACTGAACTCATCTGGTTGTAGATAACCTTATTCCTTCTCGCGTTCTGCTGCTGAATCTAGTTCGGACGCTGCTTCTTGATCGGTATCGATCGATGGCAAAAGGTTACCGTTGATTGATGTCGATTATTCGAGTTGATGGGAAATTTTATAAACACCAACATCTTCCATAGCAATACACGGTACTCGATGATCTTTTCTTCTCTGTAAGCTTCGTCGTACTCGAGGTAGGCAGGATTGTAAGCACCATCTTCGTGGCAGTTGTTGATCGGTTCTGGAGTAGGGTCATTGATCGATAGCGAATGGTGGGTGTCGACCGATTGCTGAACAACAAACGCGTCGATCTATTGTCCAGGCTGGGTATCCATCGATGCTCCATCTTCCGACTCTTCATTGAACTCATAATCACAAAAGCATGTGTCCACAAGTTCTGCATCATCACACAATTCCATCACAGTAGCCTTGCTCATATTCTTGACAGGTTCATAGAAAATATTTTGATCAATTAGAGATAGATACAACCTGTTTAATTTCATATCGCAGATAGCTCCCACGATAGCCATGAATGCTCTCCAAAGTAGTAGTGAAGAGTTCCAATATATCCTTATGTCTATCATGTGGAAGTGTACTGGGACTAGGGTGTTGTTAATCTGTACTGAAACATCTTTTACAATCCCTCATGAGTTCACTTTTGAGCAGTCTATAAATGTGAAAAACTCATTGGAGACTCTATATATTACTAGTTTTAGGCCATATTATAGGCTTTATTTGGGGTCTATTATGTCTGTCTAGGCTATGTTTTGGATTACACGTCCATGAACGTTTTAGAGATATATGGAGATACTTAGAACTTTTGGAGCATTTAGAAAAGCAGAATTTGTAGCTGATCATTTGAGAAGTCGAAGTACAAGACTGTCGTTAATCGACGACATAACCTTGGAGTCGACTGATGTTTAAAGATTAAGGTTGATTGATGCTGCATACTTGCCATCGATTGATGTCCAAATTGCAGACAGCCGATTCAATGCCCAAAATTAAAGACAAATGACGAAAATGCCTTGGGCGGGTTTTGACCTAAGTTTTAGGGTTTTTATATTTATGTATGGAGAGATTGCATGAGAGAACAACACTTACAGAGCTTTATTCTATTATAGTTTTAAAGTTTTTAGGGGAGAAGATTCATAACTCCTTAGGGAGATTTGTTTTGGAACCCCCAATATTTTATCATTGCATTATACTCAGATTATTGTTCTTAACTCAATTATGTCTAAGTAGTTATCAACTAGATTTAGGATTGAATGACAGCAATCATGGATTAGCCCAAAATTAGGATTGCTAGGTTAAGTTAATATCCATCAATTGAGTTGGGATTAATGCTTGCATTCTAGAGTAGCCAACTAGGATCTCGAAAGTAGGACATGGATGGCTACGAGAGTAAGTTCTGTGCCAGAATAGACTCCATTGAACTAGGCTCTTAGGCTCATGCGAGAGCTGGTCTAATAATTCTTGTGGACTTATCAAATCTCGTTCACACTTCCTGCTGATTTCACTGTCGATCGACATCATGCCTTTGCCGTCGATCGATGGTCATTCCTTTTGGTCGCATACGAGAGTTAGAGTAATAAGGATCAGGATAGTTAATATTTTAGTTCTAGCATGCGAGAGTTGGAGTAATAATGATCAGAATAGTTAATATTTGAGTCCTAGCATGCGAGAGCTGGTCTAATAATTATGGTGGACTTATCAAATCTCGTTCACACTTCCTTCTGATTTCACTGTCGTCCGACATCAGGCCTTTGCCGTCGATCGATTGTCATTCCTTTTGCTCGCATACGAGAGTTGGAGTAATAAGGGTTAGAATAGTTAATATTTGAGTTCTAGAATATTTACATTTTTGTGCTTCCTATTCCTTATAATTCCTTAGGCTTGAAACCCTAGATCTAGGATATTACATTTACATGTAGAGTTTATTAGAATATTTCCTTAACTGATTGTTTGCCATATATATTCACCTAGCTTAGTCTTTACAAATAAGAAATCTATTGTGTGCCATTGCTCTATGTAGATTCGATCCCTAAGAACTACACATGACCTCTCTTGGCAAGAGTATTATATGTGTGTTAATATCAGAGTTAATTTGATAGTTAATTGTTTAGGATATTTATACCCAGCTAGTACAATAAAACACATCATGTCAAATTTGGCGCCGTTGCCCGGGAGCATTGATCGGCGTTAGATTTAATTTCTAGGATTTAGCCAAGGTTTGCTATTATTTTCAAGTTACTAATTTTTATTTTTTTTTAATTTTTTTTTTGTTTTTCAGGTGCATGCAAAGACACACCAGGAGAAATAAAGGACAAGAACTACTATTCTTTGACCCCGATAAACTCAAACGTACGATCGGCAAAGAAAGACGACAAGCATCGATCGACAGCACCTATACCGCGTCAACCGACACTTATTTAAGGACAGCATCGACCGAAATCAGAACTCCAGCATCGACCGACACTGATCACATAGCACTGATCGACAGAAACTTACACACATCGATTGACAGAAGCAGACAAATTCAGATGGTTGCCACTTTAATATTAATTCGGGATGAGAATGGAGACATGCATGACCTCGGTGGTCATCTGCGTAATGCAGCAGGACAAAAGATCAAGGAGAAAATATAAGCTGTACAGAAGCACCACGTCAATGCATTGATTGATGATGATTTTTGGCAGGAAGTTAAGAGGGAGAAGCCCCAAGAAGGAGACTTTCGTGTGGAAGGTTCCATGTCATTCGGCAGTTCGCATTGGCATCGATCAACACCAAGCAATGAGCATCGATCGACACCAAGCAATGAGCATCGAACGACAAAAACTCCTGCAGTATCAATGGCTTAGTGTTAATCAACTAACATCGATCGACACCTTCACGAGACAATCGACTGATAGAAGGATAGAGATTTCGATGGACAATGCGACCTGAGCATCGATCGACATATGAGAAAACCGGTTCGAGTGCCAAGCATCAATGCAAATTTGATTGTGCGTCCAACCACAACGGTTTCATAACAGAATACTGACACATCTCAAGAAATGGATCTTGATAAAGAAGATGAGGGACACTCCAAGAAGAAGCAAAAGATCCCCAAACATCAACAAAGAGAAGCTAATGAAAAAGAGATGGATGGCTTTACCAAAAGAGTTTTCAAAATTCCTTTAGATACTCCTTTTAATGAAGCTTATTATACTCACAGGTTGTGTGTATTTTTCACGGAAACCAGGGCGACAGACGATGATATAGAGATCATGTTCAATCATCTCAGAGAGAAGATGAAACAGAGGACTTGTCGGAAGACGAAAAGTGATCCTGGGAAATTCATGGTTCCATGCTTCATCATGGGAAACGAATACCCCAATGCCTTCTGTGATACTGGATCATCAGTGAGCATTATGCCAAAAACTATGGCAGAGGATATGAACCTGAAACTGGAACCCTCCAATGATTCTTTCACATTTGTAGACTGCTCAAAAGTGAACTCAAGAAAGATCGTAAAGATTGTTCCAGTACAGATCAACAACACCCTAGTCCCGGTAGACTTCCATGTGATGGACATCAGGATAGATTGGAACTCTTCACCACTACTTGGGAGAGCATTCATGTTTACCGTGGGAGTTATCTGCGATATGAAATTAAATATGTTGTATCTATCTCTAATTGATCAAAATATTTTATATGAACCTGTCAAGAATAAGAGCAAGGCTACTCTGACTGAATTGTGTGATAATGCAAAAATTGTGGCCACATGTTTCTACGATTATGAGTTCAATTAAGAGTCTGAAGATGGAGCATCGATCAATACCCAGCCCAAACATTCGATCGACACAATTGCAGTTCAGCAATTGGTCGACACCAATACTTCGCTATCAATCGACAACCCTACTCAGAACCGATCAACAACTGCCCATAGATGGTGGTTACATTCCATCCTACCATGGTTTTGCTAGGGAAGAGGCTGATGTTTATCACATTCCCATCAACTCGGGAAATCGACATTGATTGACGGTAACCTTACGCCATCGATCGATACCGATGAAGAAGCAGCGTCCGAACTGGATTTAGCTTCAGGACGCGAGAAGGAAAATGGTTATCTACAACCATATGAGTTCGGTATCATGAGAGATCCAGAAGGTCAGGCAAGAGCTATGGATGGTAGACTAGTAAATGTCACGAGGGAAGATATAGCGGATATACTTGCCATGGCCAATGGAGCTGGAAACCTTTTCGTGCAACAATCTAGTTATCGAGCATCGATCGACGGTCACCACACACCATCGATCGACACACATCCAACATGTTGAGGATATAGTGAAGCTTACGAAGAGTACGATGAAGATTACAGAGAGGAAGAGCAGATTGAATATAGTGCCCTAGAATCAGATGACGCTGGTTGGGTGATGAACGCGACAGTAGATAATCGAGCATCGATCGGCGGCATCTCATGGCCATCGAACGAAATCAGATGCGAACCAGAACAAAAACTTGGAGCAGAAGTTACAAATATTGGTAATCTTAGACTGGATGAGTTCGGAATTTTCAGATACCTAGAGGGACGTGCATGGGCTCTTCATGGGAGAATCCTACATTTATCTAAGGATGATGTGTCAGATGCCCTTATTATGGCTAATGTACGAGGAAATTTATTTGGACAACAGCAGAATCCATCGATCGACGCGAATCATACAGCGTCGATCGACATTGAGGTGCAGCAAAACGAGACGATCTGTAATGTTCCATACACTTCCCAGGATCCTAGATCTATCGACAGCTGCAATCGAGCACCGAATGACAGAACCTTTCCGAAGGTATACAAACTTCATCCTACCAATGCCCACAATTGATCGATTGGAACAAACCATCATCGGTAGACTGGCGTTTCGAGCAAGGTACGAGAGCTTTTGATGCTGAGGGCAACACACTTTTCAATTGGGAAAAGAAAGATTAGTATGGCATCTACAGAGATAAGTATGGTAATGCACGTGCTACAGACGGAAGAGTGGTGAATGTGCTAGCTGAAGACATCAGAGAAGTTCTAGAGAGAGATAATTTGTTTGAACAAAGCAAGATATGTTTACCAGAAAATGCAGCAAAGATCCCTATGTCTATGAAGAATCAACAAACATAAAGCAGAGAAGAGATTGATGATATTTTGCATGAGATCTACAAAGCTTAAGAGATGTTACTGGATAATTTATACAAGAGGCTGGATGATGTCTACTATCCTATAGACAACTGCCTCACCGGTTTGACTGTACGCATGGATGAGGTGAAGCAAGATTTGGATACTGTTCAGAGACAGCATGCGATTGGGGCAGACGGACTGGAATCGATCGAAGCCAACATCAGCCCATCGATCGACACTGAAGCCAACATACAGAAGACAGCAGCAGAAATAGGAAGATAGGTCGATGAGATTGCGTTTTTTTTTTCTCAGAGCCTGATGAAGGGAGATATTCATCAATTGGAGGATATATCAAAGACTACGGCTGCAAGACTTCAAATGCTACAGCACATTATTGAGAAACTAGAAGGGGGAATGCATTTGATGGAGATTGCTAGAGCAGTTATATGGAATGAGAAATCCATAGGAGATGAGGCAATAAGGAGCTTCATTGGTACATGGTTTCAGAAGAGCAAAGAAGATGTAGACACTTGTTTTTCAAGTGTTGATCCACCTCAATACTAGTCAGAAAATTCATAACGTTGAGCTTAAGACTATAACCAAGCGCTGAGTGGGAGGCAACCCATTGTTTAGTAAGTCTTAATTTAGTTTTTACTTATACTACCATTTATTTCGAATTTTACTTTGTTTTGTTGACTGTTTGAGTCCACCATCGATCGACACCATAGAGGCACCATTACTCGACATTGGATCGTGACCGTCGATCGATACCTGGTATCAACTTTTCTACTTAAACTGTTTAATTATGATCTAATTTTCCCTAACCAATCCGAGACAGATTACACTGGGGACGGTGTAATTTAAATCTGGGGGAGGTTTGCTAATGTTATGTGATTTATTTTGATATTTATTTACTATATATATATATATATATATATAAGTTTTTGATAATTTTTTATTGAGTCAAGAAAGGGACTACGATCAAGATTTATTATTGACTAACCACATTTAGCACCATTTTTTGAAGGTTGTTTGCAAAGATTACTAGAGCTACAAAAGTGGATCATCCTGCCACTATATCACACTTACTTAGAAAGTTTGAAGGAACCGAAGGTGATTTCCAACACTAATCCTAACATTATCTGCTTTCTTTGGGGCTTGGTACACATTGGATTCGATTCCTTCTGCAAGTCTGTAGGTACAAGTCATTGCACCTTTGGTTCCCTTCTCTCTTTCTCTTCAGCATCTACCTAAAAGCTTAGAAGATTGAGATGACTTCCCAAGATGCAGAGGGGTAGGTATATTAATGACGACCCCATTATTCTTATTCGTAGGAACGATCACACATTGTTGGAAGTGAGGGGTAGGTACATTACCGATGAACCCACTATTCTCCTACAACTTTGCCCAAAAAGCAAAGAAAAAAAATAAAGAGAAAATAAAAAATGAGATGGCAAGAAGAACTGTATCAGCATCTTGAAAGATCAAAAAAATTCAGAGAGAAAAGGGGGAAGAAAGAAATCAGAGAAGACTGTGTGCCTATTTGTTCAAATACTTTCAGAGGTAAGAGTCCATGTGTTCTTTGATCGATACTCCTAAGATAAAGCCTACACTTTTATTTTATGAAAAAATGAAATCAGTAGAGGGGTGAGTCATACTACTATTTGCTAAGTTGTTGGTAAATTGAATTTGTTTCCTATACTAGAATAGGGTATATAAAGTTTCTCTGTGATTGACTTGATAATATGTAGTTGCAACAAAGTAGGGTGACAGTTATACTTAGACATTATGTGAGTCTCCCCTTTTCAAAACCTCTTTCACATGATTGGTTTGCTTGAGGACAAGCAAAAAAGTTAAGTCTAGGAGAGCTGATATAGCCTATTTATTACCAGTTTTAGGCCATGTTATAGGCTCTATTTAGGGTCTATTATGTGTGTCTAGGCTATATTTTGGGGTATTTACAGGTTCAGGAACGTTTGGAAGATATATGGAAATACTTGGAGCTTTTGGAGCATTTTTAGGAGAAGAATCCATAGCTGATCATTTGAGGAGTCGAAGTATAAGACTGTCGTCGATCAATGGTACGGCCCAGACTAGACCAGAGCTGCTGGATGAAGGTGAGTCAGATGGATCAGGAGAAGAGGACGACCTGGATGAGCCCCAAAAGGAGTCAAGTGTTCGAAACCAAGACCTTTTAGTCTTTAGGAATGGGTAAACAAACAGATCTAGAGCAAAAGCACAAGAGGAGGCCTTCCAACACTTGATACATCTCGTGTGGGGCAAAGAAGAAAAATAAACCCATGAAGAGCTAGTTTGTTGGTTTAATTTGTTTTCTTGCAATTGAGTGTTGCAAACCAAGAACAAAACATATTAGGAACAAACCAGTAAACCAAATTCGGTTAGGATTAGGATTAGAACACACCAGTAAACCAAATTCAATTAGGATTAGGATTAGAATTAAACTAAACCATTCTGGTTTAGGGTTAGGTTAGCTTAGATGTTTTCTTATATATTAGGCGGCGCTGGAAGTTGTTTTGATCATTCAATACACGAACTTTCATGCATGTCTCGAAATCTGCTTTCTTAGTTCAGCTAAAGGAACATTGATATTCACTTAAGGGAAGGAATTCCTTCGTGAAACCATCATAGACAATACAGGGTAATCATGTGTCTTTGAGTAGCAACACATATATGAGGCAACACCATAGTAGAAGATAGAAGTCCATCATCCGATCTGAGTGCTAGTAGCCTCCAAGATGAACCTATTTCATTCCCTTCAAGTGATCCATGAAGCACAACCTATCCAGGGCCGTATCAAATGGTATTAGAGCCACTTAAAGGTTTGGGTTAGCGTCTGTCTAATAAGATCTTTCATTCCATCAAATACTTTTATTTTCTCTCTATTTGTTGTAAGCTAAACCGGGCAACCCTTAAAAGAAAACAGAAAAGAAACAAAAGAGATCTAACAATCCAAAAAAGTAAGAAACTTGCGGAAGAGAAATCCAGCAAATAATAAGCTGAAGATAAATCCAGCTCGGTAGTAATGCAGTTTAGCAACTAAAATCTTTTAATCTTTCTATCTGATTCACGTGGGATATAGTTCTAGAGCTTAGGTGTTAGAACTTTGAATCTTAACTGAACTTGTGAGAAAGGCAGAGACTTGGCAGCTAAAACTGAGTGAGAGAGTGTCTTGTTTGTTGTTTTGCTTTCTAACTTGTTTTATAGGTTACAATGGCTGGTGAAAGAAGAGATGAAGAGGACGTAGGTGAACCTGTTGTCCCGCAAATCTGAATTGACCAACTTCAGTTTGAAGCTATGATAGCTGAGATAACCAGGAAAATGGAGATAACTAACCGAGCTAACATTGACTTACCTGGTAATGAACATGCTGCAGGTGTAGGGGCTGCACAAGTACAAATGAGAGCCAGGAGAGGTGCTCGCGTAGTGGAAGAAGAAGATCGACTTGAATCAGAAGAAGAGAGTGAAGATGATTCACTGGATGGCCAAAACCATAGACACAATAACAGGCGTGTGTAGGCTGTTGACAACCTTGGCAGCCTCAAGTTGAGGATATCACCATTCCATGGCAAGAATGATCATGATGCCTATCTGGAATAGGAGAAGAAGATAGAGCTGGTCTTCAGTTGCCAACATTATATTGAGAAAACGAAGGTCAAGTTAGCAGCCACTGAATTCTGTGACTATGCTATAAACTGGTGGAAGCAGATTGCAGCAACAAAGAGGCGCAATGGAGAATCTAATATAGCTTCCTGGTTTGAGATGAAAACTGTGATGAAGAAGAGGGTTTTTCCTTCTCACTATGGACGAGACCTTCACCAGAGATTGTGAAGACTTTCTTGAGGGTCAAAGAGTGTGGAAGATTATCACCAGGAGTTGGAGACACTCATCATGAAAGCTGAAGTTGTTGAGGATGCTGAAGCAACTATGGCTAGGTTCCAAGGAGGACTAAACAGAGATATCCAAGATAGGCTGGAGTTACAAGACTATGATGACATGGATGAGTTGTTGCACAAGGCCATTCGGATTGAGAAACAAAACAAAAGGAGAAGCACTACTATGTCTCAATTCGGGTCATCCTCTAAACCGGCCTACTCCAGAGATGATAAGTCCTTTGCTAAGCCAAAAGAAGGATCCTCAACAGTAGGTTCCATGCGTGAAGACAAGGGTGAAGGACCAGCAACACCTACTAGGTCCAGAAATGTCTAGTGCTTCAAGTTTCATGGCATTGAACACTATGCTAATGAGTATGCCAACAAGATGATCATAATTATTCTCGAGAATGGAGAAGTAGCATCAGAGGATGAGGATAATCTATCTGAGGAGGACGTGGACTATCCTGTAGAAGGAGAGTTTCTAATCACCAGGAGGACTCTTAATTCTCAGCCAAAAGCAAAGGTACATTAAAAGAGAGAGAATTTGTGTCATACCAGATGTCTAGTCCTGAACAAAGTGTGTAGCTTGATTATTGATGGAGGGAGCTGCAAAAATGTGGCAAGTGAGACACTGGTGAACAAGTTAGACCTTATTATCCACAATAATCCAAAGCCATACACACTCCAGTGGCTAAGTGAAGAGGGTGAAATGTGTGTGACTAACCAAGTGAAGGTACCCTTGACCATTGGGAGATACCAGGATGAGATAACTTGTGATGGTCTGCCTATGGAGGCTAGTCACATCTTGCTTGGACAACCATGGCAGTATGACAGGAGGGCATTACATGATGACTACACGAACAGACACTCCTTTGTTCACAAGGAAAAGCACATCACTCTGGTTCCATTTACTCCACAAGAAGTGCCTCAAGATCATGTGCAACTTAAGCTGAGAAGACAAGAAGCTAAGGCCACAGCTCCATCTTCACTTAAGGGGGACACGACCAAGGTAAGTACTCACAAAATTTTCGCTTCTTCTAAGGAAATCAAGGAGGCATTGAACACTCAACAACCCATTATTCTGATTTTGTTTAAGGAGTCCAAACCAGTAACTTTAGAGATACCAACAACAGAGATTCAGTCCAAGGCAAATATCTCAGCAACCAGAAAGTCTTTTGGAATGAAACAAATTTTATAGGAATTATTACTCATCAAGGAATCAATGAGGCTTGGAATTACCAGAAAATCTTCAGGGACCTAGGAGATATGGATCTTAAAAACATAGGTTCTCCAGCCCATCCATCTGCACGTATCAGCCTTTAAAAGAGAATCTAAGCCCATACAAGGAGCGGCCCGATCCAAAATTTATTATTGAATTCAAGAGGGATATTTTTTGGATCCAACAAGCCAATAATCATGAGAAATAGACGTGGGATCTTGAAGATATAACCAGTTTCCCAAAACCGATTATTGGGAGCCAACTAAGTAAAGATTGGAAAATAACTTCAGCCAAACATCTCCAAACCAAGATTACTAACTAAGTTACATCCCACACGTCCCAAGATTTCCACAGGAAACATACAACGACCCAAGAGAGGCCTACATGATTTTACCATACACCAGCAAGCATGGGAATAAGAAGATCTTCGTTTTGAATGATTTGCCTTTTTCGAATTTATTCTTGTTTGGAGTAGTTAAGAACCAACGGCTCCTTTCCTTTGAACCAGAAGATATCAAGATCAATTTGAGTTTATTCATAAGCCAGAGAGTCATGTTTCGCGGACACAAAACTAAGATATCAAGATACAAGATCAGATCTTCCTAATGGCTACAAATCAGCCTAATAGCTAATTTATTGTAGACAAAGACCATAAGCTTTATTTCGTGTATTTTGTTTCCTTTCTAGAGTATTAGAAAGTTTTAGAAGTCCCAGCTCTGAGCCTATATAAGCTCAGGTTGTAGTGTATTGTAAAGCAACCCTTGATCATTTGAAAGTAATAAGAAATTGTTTCTGTTTTTAACAAAGTTGTATAATCTTTGTTGTTAGTTCTTTAGTTCTAGGTGTGAGATTCACTTGGTGCTATTGAATCCACGTCCAGAGAGTCTTGTGAGATTCAAGTCAGTCTATTCTTCCAGTGATGGAGAGATTCAATCCTTATCCATCGATCAATTCCATCCACTGACTTAGTTTGAGAGCGATATACATCCAGCAAACTTTGCTCTATTGTATCCACCATTTCGACCATTCTTTTTATATTTTTATATAATTCATACCATCTGATTTATTAATATTTTAACTGATATTCACCTCATTTGAATTCGTTTCAGGTACAACTGGTTCGGCCAGCCTTTAATCGGGTTACACCGACCATTAGATCATATTTTGGATCGGCCATTGTTTTGGTCCAGAAATTTATAAGCCTTTGTCAGACTAGGCTTGTATCGGTTTTGGTATCAGAGATAAAGGCTCCTGAATCTGATGATATCAATCCATCCTTCATCTCTTTTGTAATTGTTTTTATTGTTAAGATCATAAAACCGATAAAAACTCCATCATTTGCATTTTCTGTTCATTTTTCTTGTTTGCTTGTTCTTGGTGTTCAAACCAGAGATAGGCACGAAAAAGATAGTTAGTTTGCTTGTTTGATTCATTTCTTAAAATCAAAAAAAAAATCATTGTTGTTTGCATTTATTTGCATAGATCCACTTTCCTTTATCGATTTATTTGCATCAATGAATTCTTATTTTGTTTCTTTTAAACTATAAAACCAAAATAAATATTTAAGTTTATTGTTTTAGTTTATATATTTATTTCTTTCATTGATATAGTTTTAAAAAAAATTGTGAGATTGCCATTTGTTTTCGAAATTTTCAAAAACAAAATATATATATATACCAAGATTCCATTTTTCTCTTTGTTCTTCTTTCCTTCTATTTTGTAAGAAAGAATTGATACCTGTGTTTTCTGGTTTCGCAAGGTGAAAACTAAGAAAAGACAGATGAGAAACCATGGAAGAAAATTCAGAAGAAGAGAGTTCTTATGAATCAAGCCAAGAGTCTAATTTTGGTGAAACCGACCAAGCTTGGTCTGATGAAGAGGATGGCTGTGGTGGGTCATGGTCTGATGATAACTACTCTATGTCAGAGTATGGAGACGACCCTGATGAAGAATATCCTGAACCAAAACCACCTGATTACTCACATGAAGATACCAGCCATCAAGGAGAGTATGAGGGACAAACTGAACTAACAATCAGTTTCAATGAGGGAGATGAATGCCATGGAGACAAAACAGGACGTGTTGATCTTGAAGCTGACCAGGAAGACTCATTGAAAGCGAAAGCTGATTCTGAAATCTGTCTAGAAGAAGCATGTGAGGAAGAAGAAGTTTTATCTGAAACTGAAAAAGTTTATGAAGATGTTGATGGAGGAGAAGCATGTTTCCAATATGGTGAAAAGGAAAAAGAACAGAATCTTATGCTGGATAGAGAACTTCGTGTGATTACTCTGATTTGGAAGATGATCAACAAGATGAAACTGAATTCCAAATCAGTTTAGGTGATGTCGAAGCAAGATTTGAAGGTCAGGCAAAAAATCAGCATGGCTTTGCTAAAGAGGAAGAATTCTTAATTGAGGCTGGAGGAGATGAAGATATGTATGAGGCCGACCATGACCCACATCATATTTGTTTCTCAGGTCATGAGCAAGGACCACCTAAGGTGGGAACAAGACATGGAAGAATGGTTTCAAAATCACAACAATCAAGAAGAAGAGAAGAAGACCATTGCTGAAGACAGTCTTATTAAGAATGCCTTTTGGCATGGGGATCGTGAAGCTTATTACTGGCTTGATGACCACCCATCAGAAGCTTCCTGGAAGGACATGAGAGATATACTGCGTGAAGAGTATGTAGTAAAAGCTGGGATCAATGAAAAGGATTATTTTATGAACAACACTAATCCTAAACCAAGGCGGCTGATATTCACAACAAGGCCAAACCGAATGGCTTAGTTCAAGAAGGATCACGGCCCAAACCCAAAACAGGGGTCTAAGGCTATCATCAAGGGAAAGGCCGAGCATACCTCACCAGAAAGGGTCAGTGGCATGGAAGTAGATCCAACTCTACAAGCCAAAATTCAAGAGCAAAGTACCAAGCCCTTTCTTAAAGTCCACAAGAAAAAGAAACCAAGTAAGTCTTCTCAGCCTTCAAACCCAGTAGAAACCATTTGCTATAGATGTCATGAGAAAGGCCACTTTTCTGTAACATGTCCAACTAGGCTAGTAGTGACTTCACATTCACTAGAAGTTAACTTTGATTCAACTAGTGAAGTTATATCTTACTTGGTATGTAAATTTCCTACTTCTGGTATAATGCCCTTTTCTTGCCCAAAGGAAGTTTATGCATGTCTCAACAAGGGCCAGGAGGACGTGGGTTCGAGTTAGAACAAGAAGGAATCATCCATGAACCAGACCCACAAGAAGAACTTAAACCAGCCACTAGCAATCCATTGAAATTAGGAAATGTTTTGGTTCAAGCACATGAGGAGGTACAAAATAATTTAAATAATTTATTGTGCTCATTTTCTGATACTTCCAAAGCCACCATGATATTATTGTCTAGTCCCAAAGGGTATGAAACAGGTACATCATTTAGCAAACAACCTATGAACCAGAAGAAGGTGGTCTTCAAGAGAGATGACAATGGACCACCATAGGAGGAGTCTTTGCTCAAACACCTCTTTAAGGAAGATAGCATCACGATCAGAAGCATTTTACTTCAAGAAGAACCTCCAGACCAGTAATCAAACAGACAGGCGGTTCCACTAGATGTACCAATCAGGCTTCCAAATCAGGTAAGTGGAACTATCCCTTGTTCGAAAATCATTTGTTTTGATTTTGTGCATACTTATTTATTAAGCCCTGATGATTTTCAAGAAAAGATAGGATGTTTAGAAAAATATGTGGACATAATTATTTTTCTAGACCACATTTACAGGAGAAACAAGAAGATTATCCATATACTGAAATGGGAATACATAAAACTGATTTATATTCTGACTATTCCATGACTGGCTTAACACACTTATCTTTTGCCCAAGATGTTGAGTTTTTGACAGGAACCAAAGCTGAAAATTCCAGAAGAGATTTACCAAAGGACAAGATCACATTAGGTCGGACCAGAGGAGTGATCATATGCTATCTTTCCAAAGCGAAACCACCAGATGCAACATGCATCACCAAACCGATATCCTATCAAGGTAAGACTCTAAAGTCCCAAGAGAGGATGAAACCTAACTTGTTCTCTATTGGTGAAGGATATAATATTTCGAGGTCGAAACCTTTTTAAGAGAGAGGGAATGCTACGGCCCTCAAATCCATGCCTGATCCAGATTTTGACAAAGCTGTCCAAACAAGTAACTTTAGATATACCTAAGACATAGGTTCAGTAAAAGGAAAATATCTCAGCAACCAGAAGGTCTTTTGGAAAGAAACCAATTTCTAGGAAGGCTTAATCATCAAGGAATCAGTGAGGCTTTGAATTACCAGAAAATCTTTACGGAGCTAGGAGATATGGATTTTAAAAATAGGTGGTTCTCCAGCCCATCCATCTGCAAGTATCAGCCCTTTGAAGAGAATCTAAGCCCATACAAGAAGCGGCCCAAGAAAAAATTGATTATGGACTTCAATAGGGATCTTTTATGGATACAAAAAGCCAAGAATCATGAGCAATGGAGGTCAAAAATCGAAGATATACCCAGTTTCCCAAAACCGGTTATTGAGAGCCAAACATCTCCAAACCGGGATTACTAAACAAAGATACATCCCACACGCCCCAAGACTTCCAGAGGACACATCCAACAACCCAGGAGAGCCCGACATGATTTTACCATGCACCAGCAAGCATGGGAATAAGAAGATCTTCATTTGGAATGACTTGCCTTTTTCGGATTTATTCTTGCTTGGAGTAGTTAAGGACCAACGGCTTCTTTCCTTTGAACCATAAGATATCATGATAAATTTGAGTTTATTCAGCATCCAGAGACTCCTATTTCATGGACACAAAACCAAGATATCAAGATACAAGATCAGATCTTCCAAATGGCTACAAATTAACCTGACAACTAGTTTATTGAAGACAAAGACCATAAGATTTATTTTCGTGTATTTTCTTTCCTTTCTAGAGTATTAGAACATTGCAGAAGTCCCAGTTTCGAGCCTATATAAGCTCAGGTCATAGTTCATTGTAAAGCAACTCTTGATCATTTGAAAGTAATAAGAAATTGTTTCTGTTTTTAACAAAGTTGTGTATCTTTGTTGTTAGTTCTTTAGTTCTAGGTGTGAGATGCACTTGGTTCTATTGAAGCTACGTCCTGAGAGTCCTGTGAGATTCAAGTCAGTATAGTCGTCCATTTATTGAGAGAGTTAATCCTTATCCATCGATCCATTCCATCCACTGCCTTAGTTGAGAGATATACATCCAGCAAACTTTGCTCCATTGCATCCACTATTTCGACCATTCCTTTTTATCTTTTTATTTCATTCATACATTTTGATTTATTCATAGTTTAACTTATATTCACCTGATCTGAATTCGTTTTAGGTATAACTGGTTCGGCCAGCCTTTAGTCGGGTTACACCGACCATTAGATCATATCTTGGATCGGCCATTGTTTTTGTCCAAAAGTGTATAAGCCTTTGTCAGCCTAGGCTTGTATCAGGGAAAAATCGAGAAAAAATCTCGAATGACCACAAAGGAGCGGTCTGCACAAATGAGCTATCAGGAAGAGTTTGTCCAAAGACCTCGAGTTAATGTATCCCCGAACGGCAGTACGATGAAACGACTAGAAGACTCGATCATCCAACTCCCCGGACAGAAAAGTTGGACGAGCATGACGTCCAACTCGTCGAACAGGCAAATCAAGCCACATGAGCTGACCAACTCGCCGTACGGCCAAGTTGGACGACAAGGACCAACCAACTGGCCCGTACAGGCGAATTGGACGGCATAGACTGACCAACTTGCCCGTATGGCGAGTTAGACGACAAGAAACGATGAACTCGCCCGTACCGCGAGTTGGACGGCACGACACGATGAACTCGCCATTACGGCAAGTTAGACAGCACAACATGACCAACTCCCCCGTTCGCCGAGTTGGATGGATCAACACGACCAACTCGCCGAACGGACAGGTTAGGTGGCGCGGGTAATCCGACTCGCTCATTCGGCAAGTCGGATCAATCAATCCATTTTCACCTCTTCCTCGTTAACTCCCTCTTTCGATACTTGATCGAACTTATCTTTGTTCCATCTCGATCGGGATTGACATTGGAACTTTACCGAAAGAATTCGTTTTCTCGAGAAGAGATCGGGTCGATCGTATGAGACGATAACGATTAACTAAACACCTAGAGCCACCCGTCCCATACGAAAGATCCTAACTCTCAGGCGACGTAGTCTTAGCAATGCTCTTTCGATAAAATTGTAGAAACGCCTAAGTCAAAAAACGGCCCGATGAGGTCTAAAGTTCGGCTAAAGGCCCACTCGCCATTTTTTTGAAATCAAACCCAAAATTTGTAACGGTTTATCTTTAATTTTGCAGGAAGGGATAAATGTTAAGCTTGGAATATAAATGTCAAGATCGAAGAATAGATGTTAAGTTTCCGAAGATAATCATGAAGATTGAGGAAAAAAGGAATATTTCCGCGAAGCGATAAATTCGACCAAGTGCAGAAGGGGAAGAGAAAACCTTCTATGAAGGAGTATATAAGGAATTCAAGGGTGATGATGCAGAGGACACACAAAAATCTCGACTCATAGCAAACATAGCTTAGCACTTAGAGATTTTAGGCAACTTTCCTTTTTTTGCTTTTCGAACTGCGACTCAACTAGGGGTTTTGTAGTTTTAGGTTATTAGAACTAGGCATCTCGCCGACAGCTCTCATAGCCGAGGCTCCTATCCTGTTGTAAACGCTCATACACAAATTCAGAATAATACATCTCTTTTCTCTCTGTTCCATTCTTACTTTGTTTTTTGATATTTACTTCATGTTCTGACTGATTGGCGTGTGGTTTAGCAGATATCTGAGACCTCTGGGAAACTAGGGTTTACCCTGCGTTGCTATTTCAACAAAAATTGACAGTGCAAATTTCGGTTCCCACAGTTTGGCGCTAGAAGGAGGGGGAGGGTCGGATTACTCTAACTCATGGCCACAAAACGCTTGATCGAAAAAATTTCTAGAAATACAAAAGACAATACAGTAGCTCGCAACAACGCTGGTAAAACATCTCCAGCATTGACTGCTCCCATCGCCAAAGCTTATGCAAACGCCTGAGTGCTTGAGAAAATCGACAACCTAGTTGCGACTCTTCGCCACAAGAGGGGCACCACATCAAGCTTGCAATGTATCTCACTAAACAGAAAGGGTAACAATAAAATCTACCAAACCTCGTAAAGTTCGTCTCATTACCGAGTTGGGAAAATCTCAGGGCATAACGGTTCGATCAAAAGAACTTTTTCGAAAACCTTTCGGAAAAATAAAATTTGCTGCGGAGAAACCCTTGATTTCTCACAGAGATAGGAAGCACAGCAAATCGGGCGCACAACCCCCACTGTTGTACTTCTTCTGAAAAAAATTCTAAGAAAAGAAGTTGATCTATACTGCATCACTCGAAACCTAAAATGGCTGACTAAAATTAAACTAAGCAAAACGAGAGAACATATCCCTCACTGCTAAAACGTTCTCTGAAACCTAAGATTTTGTAAAGAGTCAAGCTTCGATTCTCCGCAACGCATTCAGTTCATTCTCGATGAGTGTCACTTAAACTTACTTCTGAAAAACTACTCGAAATCCCCACAGATCAATCCTGCGGAAATGAGAAAATCTTCGACTAAGTCAACTCCCGATAATTAAGCTCATTACAACCAAAGATATATAGGCTAAAACGTAAGTTTTCCAAAAAACGGCTCTCGTACAGCCAAACACGAAAACACGCTTACATAACGTCTTTCGTAAAATTAAACTTAGCAACATTTTACGAAACAGCTTTCGTCAAACTAAACTCATGACAATTCGAAGAATAACTTTCATAAAATTAAAGCTCAACAACATTTTCCGAAACAGCTTTCGTAAAATCAAACTTGACAATATTTTTTGGAACATCGTTCGGAGAGTGAAACGAGTTTGTATTTTATGATACAACTTTCGTAGAAAAAATTTGAAAAGTTATACGAAACGACCGCACCACCATACCATCCAAACTCGAGTTTGACTAGTTCAACTCACCGAACTTGCGAGTTGGATAGTACAAGCCGGGCAACTTGCCTATTGGGCTAGTTTGACCAGTCCAATTCGTCCAACAGGCGAATTGGACAGCGCAAGCCGTGCAACTTGCCATTGGGCGAGTTTGACCAGGCCAAATCGCCTATTGGGCGGGTTTGACAAAAAACATTACTTTGGCTCTCTTTTGTGTTTTTCTTCAAATCCTGATCGAAACGCTTTTTTTTTCGTCTCAATTTGAGTTTATGATGAGATTTTACGATCAAAACAAGTTGGACGCACAGGTTGGACCAGTCCAACTCGCCGAACGGGTGAGTTGGACAGCATTGGTGACCAACTCGCCTGGTTGGCGAGTTGGACAAATTTAAGTCGTCAAATGGGTGAGTTGCAATGGATGAGCATTACTTTGGCTCACATTTGCGTTCTCCTTTGATTCCCGATGGAAACACTTTTCCTTTCGTCTCAATCGGAGTTTCCGTTGAGATTTTACGATCAAAACAAGTTGGACGCACAATGTCCAACTCGCCCCGATGGGGAGTTTGATTCAATCCCTCCAACTAGCCTCATAGCGATTTGGGAAAGCCCTGATGAGCTTGTGATTTTTGTAGGAAGGTACTAAGAAATAATAATGCTTCGGGAATCGCCATAAAACTTTAGGGAACTTAGGATCTAGGAGAATATTCTAGCGATCTAAATCTTAAGAATTTTCAGGTCACGATCTATTGTTCTGCGACTGCTTAGGCAGATTTTGCAAAACGATAACTCTCGGAAAACCGAGAAACGATCACCACACACACTTAGTTCGCTTCCTAAGGAAAGAAGGAACTAGAAACACAAACGCCGTCATAAAACTTTCTTGTTCCTAGCAATTTTCTAAAAACCGACAGATTCCTAGTCGCCAACTTGAAAGTCCCCCAAGTCACAATCCTAGCGTCGTCTTTAAGTCGACCTGGATTGTCTAACATCCCAACGTTCAAAAGAAAAAACGTACACAACCCTTCATAATATCGGTTCAGCCAAACGGGCGAGTTGGACAAGCCCCACTCGCCGAACGGGCGAGTTGGGTGGATCAAGACGATCAACTCACCCGTTCGGCAAGTCGGATCAATCAATCAATTTTCACCTGGTCCTCGTAACTTTCTCTTTCGAAACTTAATCGAACTTATCTTTTTTCCGTCTCGGTCGGGATTGACATTGGAACTTTATCGAAAGAACTCGTTTTCTCAAGAAAGGATTGGGTCGATCGTTTGAGACGCTAAACGGTTAACTAAAGACCTGGCATCCCACGTACCATACGAATGATCCTAACTTTTGGATGACGTCTTCTTAGCAATTCTCTTTCAATAATATTGTAAAAACGCCTAACTCAAAAAACGGCCCGAGAAGGTCTAAAACTCGGCTAAAGTCCCACTCGCGATTTTATCCGAAATTGAGTCCAAACTTTGTGACGGTTTATCTTTTATTTTGCAGGAAGGGATAAATTTTAGATTCGGAAGATAAATGTCAAGATAGGAGGATAAATGTTAAGTTTCCGAAGATAATCATGAAGATCGAGGAAAAAAAGAAATATTTCTGTTTTTGTTATTTGAGCTTCGACTCAACTAGGGTTTTGCAGTCTTAGGTTGTTAGAACTATGGATCTCGCCGACAGCTCTCATAGCCAAGACTCCTATCCTGTTGTAAATGCTCATAGGCAAATTAAGAATAAGACATATATTTGCTCTCTTTTTGATTCGTACTTTATTTTCGATCTTTGCCTCGTATTCTGACTAATTGGCATGGGGTTTAGCAGATATTCGAGATCTCTGGAAAACTAGGGTTTACCCTACGTTCCTAATTCAACGAAAATCGATATTGCGAATTTCGGTTCCCACAGTTTGGTTCTAGAAGGAGGGCGGGGGGTACGGATCAATCTAACTCTCAGCTATCAACGCTCAATCAAACCTTGTCAAATCTCAACAACCAACAGCCTCGTGACAACATCGTCGCCAACGAAAACGTTGAAAACACTCCAGTGATGAACGTCACTGCGGTCAACGCCAATGCAAACACCGCAGTGTTCGCGGTGTTCGCGGAGGTGAAGAAGATTTTCTCGACTTTTGAGAAGAAGTTGGCATAATAGGATAAGGTCATGAACTCCCTCGCTAAAAGGTTGAAACCCTCACAGCTAGGAACATGGCGATTTTTCTGCGTGGAACAACCTGAATCCGCGGAAGAAGACTCGACTTCGCAACACCTTTGGACCGGTCCGACAACACGCAAGGGAAACCGTCTGGACAAAACCGTGACAAAGTGACCCTCGTGTCAACACGGAAAAACCTGGGAAATCTTCCTTCTATTGAGGAAGATAAAGAATGAGGAGAAGTCAAAAACGTCGACGTGGAATCTAGCAATCAGTCCAAACCTAGGGATGAATAGGCAGACATACCTCGGCGCCGCACAAGGAGCCGGGCAGCTCGGTATGAATCCCAGTGCGACAACCTTATGAACGAAGAAGAAGAGGCCATCTTCTGGAAAGAACATGAAGAACTGGCCGAGGAGCAAACTCGGAGGACTCGCAGAAAATGCCGACAAAGCCAAAAATCTGGTAGCTAGAGTTCCGAAATTCGCAATCTCTCCGATTATCTCATGACACGGTGGTCGAAGTTATGGCGGTGAAGTCCCAAAATCCACCACGCTACTATCACCGCACCGGAGATTGATCTGCTTCTCGAAGAGGCTCGTAAAACACCTTTTACTACTCTTATCACCAAAACTAGGGTTTTGGATCCTGAGAAGGTCAAAGTGATGCCATACGACGGAACTTCTGATCCTAAGGCAAAGAGAGAGACTCCAGTGAATCTTGCCTCGTCTTAGAAAACCTCGGCGGAGCAGTGCTAGAATGGTTCTCACGCCTCAAGCGAATCTCCATCTGAAGCTTCCTCAAATAGTACTCGATGTTCATAGATCGAGAAACCTCCGACGTGGACCTCTAGATCTTGTCCTAGAGAGAGGACAAAACTCTCTGCAACTTCATAAAACGGTTCAAACCGTCATGTCTAGACTCAATGAGATAAGCGACAAAGTCGCGATAGACGCACTTCGAAAAACGCTTTGGTTCAAGTTAAATTTTAGAAAGTGGATAACTTTGGAAAAGCCACACACAATCCAGGACGCGCTTCACTAAGCCACAAATTAAATCATCATCGAAGAAGAGACAAAGGTCTTGCCCTAGAAATGTAAGACAGCAAAGAATGCGTCGAAGGATCCGGGGTCGGATCAGAAATCAAAAAAGAAAAATCTTTGCAACGACAAAAGCGTCAAGCGCGGAGACGAAGAAACGTAGGGAGGGCAGAGTTACGCTATTAACTCCGGCTCAGAGCAGGACAGACAACGGGAAAAACGTGGACCCGAAATCCGAACTACGACGTAAACGCCTTCTGCGACTTTCACCAAATGCGCGGACACTCGACCATTAACTTCAAAGTTCTTGGTGCTAAATTTGTCGCAAAACTGCTCTCCGGAGAACTCGCCGAAGTCTCCAGCGTGAAAGATTTTATCCGCGATTCGGATCGTCCTACAAAAAACGATAGGACTCCTTAAACGGGAACCTTCTGAAGGGGACCATTCGGGAAACAAGCGCGAAAGAAGGCAGGAAGAGAAGGGCAATGACAGGAACAGTCGCAGGGTAAACATGTTCATAGGCGGATCGCAATTCTGCAGCGATACTGTCTTGGCCATCAACGCTTACCAGCGCAAGGCCTAGACAAGCACAAATTTGCCAATCTGGCCCACAATGAATGACACTCCGAAATGAGCAATCACTTTCGACGAAGAAGAGGCTGTAGGAATCGATCAGCCACACTGCGTTCCACTCGTAATTGATCTCGTAAAAAGAGATCTCAAGGTAGCTAGGGTTCTCATCGACGCGGGAGGCACGGTAAACATCATTTTCCCGACACTCTCCAAAGGATGAACATCGAGTTAGGCGAAGTTGTACCATCACCTAAGCCGCTAACCGGTTTCTCTGGCACGACATCAATGACCCTAGGATCCATCAAATTACCTGTTGCATAAAAAAGTCTCCAAGATCGTCGATTTCGCGGTCGTCGACCACCCGGCCATCTACAATGTCATCATGGGCATGCCTTGGCTAAACGCCATGAAGGCAGTCCCATCAATTTATCACTTAGGCATTAAGTTCCCAACTCATAATGGGATTGCCGTGATTTAGGGGCCGCCAGAAGCAGTCGAGACGCTGCTTCCTGGCCGAGCATAAGACAAATCATGAACACCACGATGGCAAAGACCAAACACCCGAAGATAGCCCAGGCATCAGCCAAAAGTACTTCGGGCAAAGATGACCCAGAACCGTCGATTCCAGAAACGGCCAATGAATAACCAGTCCCAGTGCCCAACGCGTCCAGTCCATCGAAGAAGACAAGTCAAACGGAAGACATCGACCCAGAAACTGATGCAGATGACACAAACACGACGGCCGACTAAACAAATTCGCTCAAACAAGCAGAACTACAAGATGGTTGATCCTCTAAAGAAGTACGTAGGCAGCTCGAAAAAGACGAGTTCATCTATCCCCTTCTCTAAAAAGGGGGGGAGTTGGTACATATACAAATAGTCGTATATTCCCTCATTCAGAAATAAAATTTTTGCATTGTACACGAAATTTTCAAAACTTTTTCGGCAATAAAAGACTTCTTTATAATTTCATAAATTGTCAATCATCCCGCAAAGAAACAATATGTTATACATCTATACACGAGCAAAACGATTAACCATTAGAATTCAGTAATATATTATGTGTCCTCGCTCTCTGTGGATTCGATCCCTAAGTACCACAATTAAACCTCTCTTGGCAAGAGTAGTTCATAAGTTTAATTTGATAGATTGCCTGCTTTAAAATAAACCTTAACATGCACTCTGTCACTAGTCAGAAGCACCACCTCAGTGCATTGATAGGTGATAATGTTTGGAAAGAGGTGAAGAGAGAACAGCTCCAAGAAGGAGTTAACCGAGTAGAAAGTGATATGTCTTTCGGCAGCTCGCATTTGTGCCTATCAACACCAGAACCTGAGCATCGATCGATATAACCTTCAGAGTCTATATCTTTGAGTTTCGAACATCGATTGATGTCGAGAAGCCAATATTCATCGACGGTCTTCAACAAAAGAACCAGTTCGCCAAGTCTGAATGCAAGATATTTTGTCAGACCTCCGAGTATGGAGAATCAAGAACAGAACGCTGCTACATCTGAGCCAATGACAGTGGATAAGGCAACAGAAAGGCACCCTAGAAGGAACCAGAAGATTCCTAAACATCTTCGCAGAGAAGTAACTGACAAACAAATGGATGGCTTTGCCAAAAGAATTATTAAAATTCCTTGAGATACTCAATTTGACGAAGCATACTAGACTCATAGATTACGGATGTTTCTCAGGGAATCCAAAGAAAAATAAGAGGACATAGAGCACATGTTCAATGGCCTCAGAGAAGCTGAAGCAGAGGACAACTCTCAAGAAGAAAAGTGACCATGGGAAGTTTGTGATTCCATGTTTTTTTCATAAGCCACGAATATCGCAATGCCCTCTGCGATACTGGATCAGCTGTCAGCATCATGCTTAGAGTTATAGCGGAGAAGCTGAACCTGAAAGTGGAGCCTTCTAGTGATTCATCACTTTTGTGAATTGCTCCAAGGTGAATTTAGGAGGGATAGCCAAAGACCTCCCAATGCAGATTTGCAACGCCTTAGTCCCAGTAGACTTCCATGTGATAGATATAAGATTGACTGGAACTCTTCCATACTCTTTAGAAGAGCATTCATGGCCACGATGGGGGCTGTCTGCAACATGAAGACAAACAGGTTGTATCTATCCTTGATTGTTTCGAAACACCTTTTATGAACCTGTTAAATTCAAGAACAAGGCCACTCTGATAGAACTGGGTGATGATCCATGCTTATTTGCTACATGCTTCTGCAAGTACGATCAAGATGAGGAGCCTGCGGAAAAAACATCGATCGATACCCAACCCTCAGAATCTGTCGACGGCAGCTACATCCAGAACCTGCACAAAAGTAACCCTTCAGCATCGATCGATACTCAACCACTAGCATCGATCCAGGGTCACGCCACAGATCAGAACGACAAAGAAAGTCAAGAAGACATAGTCGAAATTGGAAGGCAATACCATGAGATGGCACCAGAGAACAACAACCCATAATACGATGCTTCCTACTTTGAGGAAGAAACAGGTGAATACCATTCTTTTGCACTAGAGGAGGCTCGAAATTTCAGAGGATCCTATGGAACCTTGAATGCAACATTGATTGATGGTAACTCAATACCATCGATCGACGACGATTCGATAGGATACGATGACGATTGTGGCTATCTCAGACCAGATGAGTTTGGAATTATGACGGATCCATATGGATATGGACGAGCAAAGGATGGAAGACTTCTCAATATATCCAAGAAAGATATCACAGACATACTAGCAATGTCCAATGGAATCATGGAATCTCTTCAGACAACAACAATCGATTGGGGCAGTCAGTTCAACATCGATCGACGGCAACCATTGTCCATCGATCGATAGTCGTCACACATAATTTAGGCAGAGGCTGGTAACAGAGAAGTTATTAGAAGACAAGCTTGATCGAGTTTACCTTTCTCAAGACCTGATGAGAGATAGTATCTACCAGATTTTGGAGGATATTTCAGATTCCACTGATTCCAGGGTTAACATTTTCATGGGATGCATTCAAGCACTCAAAGAAAGGATAAGTAGAATGGTGATTGCTCAGAGAAGGATGGACAACCAGAGCATAAGAAGCTGTGAGAGGCTTCATCAGTGCATGGTTTGAGACGAGCAAGGAGTAGTGGACACATGCTTTCCACATTGGTTTGATGAACAACCTTCCTAGTCAATAAGTCCAAACGTCGAGCTTAAGACTATAACCAAGTGCTGAGTGGGAGACAACCCACCGTTTAGTAATTTTTTTTAATTTTATTTATTTAGTTATTAATTACATTTTCCTTAATTAATTTAGGTTACAAGGAGAAGCAGAAAAGTTCAAAACCACCATCGGCCGACACTAACAGCTCACCATCTGTCGACGGCTTGGATGGTTCACCATCGGTCGGCACTCAACACCGACCATCGGTCGATACTCCTTACGGAGTTTGGTAACCTCGACTTTCTCTCAACCTTTTATTTATGATTTAGTTTATCCCAACCGAACCTAACGGGATATCACCAGGGACAGTGTTATTTAAGTGTGGGGGATGTTCGCTGATTCTTTTATCTATTTTAAGATTTGATTTAGTTAAGTTTTTCAAATAGTTTTTATTGAGTCAAGAAGGGGATTATGGTAAGAAATTATTTATTAACTAACCACACTATAGCACCATGCTTAGACATGTTGATTGCATAGATTACTTAAGATGCCAAAGTGGAATATTATGCCATTACGTCGCACTTACTAAGAAAGTTTGAAGGAACCAAAGCTGATCTCCAAACCTAATAGTGACTATTTTGCTTGATTTGGGTTTGGTATACATCGGATCGGATTCCTTCTTCAAGTTTGTAAGGTACTAATCTGTGTATTTCTGATTTCCCTTCTCTCTCTCTATCTCTACAGGATCTATAAGAGAAAATATTAAGATAATTTCCTGAGATGCAGAGGGGTAGGTACATTACAGATGACCCCAATATTCTAATTCAAATGAATAATCACATATTGTTGGAAACGAGGGGTAGGTACAGTACGGAGGACCCCACTATTTGCTAGGATGAAGAAATGTCAATCTTTGGAATTATGTTTGATGCTTGCGTTCTAGAGTAGCTAACTAGAAAGCTTAGGACATGGACAAGTACAAGAGTGGGTTATGTGCCAAAATTGATTCCATTGAGCTAGGTTGTTAGATACATGCGAGAGGTTGTCTGGTTACCATAGCGGACAAAGTTCATGTCTGATTAGCGTCGATCGACCCTCGGCCTTGGCCGTCGATCGACGGTCTACTCCTCTCTCGGCATAAGAGAGTTGGGACAAGAGGGTGTCAGATTTGTTAATTATTGTCCTTGCATATTCATAGTTCTCTGCATCTTATCCATTATAATTCACTTGCATGAAACCCTAGATCTATCGTTTTCCATATTTATATCAACTTTATTTATTTAGAAAATTTCTTTTTTGGATAATCTTACAATTAAACTCTCTATTTATATCTTTCCTAACTTAGCTAGTAGGAATATACAAATCTATTGTGTGCCCTCGCTCTTTGTGGATTCGATCCCTAAGTACAAAAATTTGACCTCTCTTGGCAAGAGTAGTTTATAGGGTTAATTTGATAGATTGCCAACATTAAAATAAACCTGCACGCTGTCAAGTGCGCAGTCCCAAAACGATCTGTCTCTTGGCAGGAAAAAGAGGGAGCGACAAAGTAGCTGGTTCGGATTCAACAACAGGAATTGGAGTCGTAGACAAACCCGAAGGTTGGGCTACGGCCTTATATGCTGGTGCAGCCGCAATGGTCACCCCTCCATCAGGAGAAAAATTGTGCAAGAGTGGTACCTCGGCCGAGGGAGCGAGCGTATCAGCTGGAGTAGGGAGATCTGGTCGGACTACATGCGTTCGACTGACCACCCCCTCGGTATAACTGCAATCCATCTCATCTTCAAAAGAGAGGATATCCGCAATATGGGCTGGAACGGCTCCGGGGGCAGGAGAGTCCGATGTGTTCGAATGAAGGGCCTTGTTCATCTCAGCGTCACAACTCTTCTGGCCACTACGGAAATAAGACATCTTGTGCAGTGAAGCTTTTAAGAGAGAAGGCAGAGAAAAACTTAGGAAGTTGAGGAAGTGTGGAGAGAATGAGGAATGGGGGTCCAATACTTATAAGGAAATAGGTGTGAGACAATTTTCCGCATTAAAATAATTGACAAAAGTCCTTTGAGGAAAATCGTTCTGAGTCATAGATTCTGATTAACAAACATCAATCGCCCGCGAGAATCGCATTCCGAAACTTACGAGCTGGGGGTTAAATTTTGGGGTCAAAATCAGTAATCTCGAAATCAAAGTCTAGGATCGCATCTCTAAAGGAAAAAAAACTCGAAATATTTTTAGGAAATGTCCTAAGTAAAAAAACTTCTGAACAACGGGCGTGTCGAAAACACGAGCAATACCAAGTTGGATCAACCAATCCAATTCGCCTTATGGTTAGTTAGATGCACATTATCCAACTCGACATCAGGCGAGTTAGATTGACCAGTCTAACTCGCCTGATGGCGAGATGGATGCACTTTATCCAACTCGCCATAAGGCGAGTTGGTTTGATCAGTCCAACTCGCCTGATGGCAAGCTGGATGCACCTCATCCAACTCGCCATTAGCCGAGTTGGATCGACCTGTCTAACTCGCCTGATGGCGAGCTGGTTGCATGTCATCCAACTCGCTATCATGAGAGTATGGTCAGCCAATCCAACTTGTGTGATGGCGAGTTGGATCAGTCATTTCCGAATAGCTTCTCTTTTGATCCTCGATCACACTTGTTTTGTCCCAATCAGAGTTACCGTTGGATCTTTACGATAGAAATCGTAAAGGCATGCTTTCTCATATGAATTCAAATTGTTCGTATAAAATGGCAAAGGTTGACTTAACAACGAATTTTCTTCAACATTTGAGTAATCTGAATTACTTATGAAATTAACGTCGTACCAAAGGTGTTCTCTTGAATGAAATCGTAAAAACGTTTAAGTAAAAAAACCGGCCCGGAAAAGGTCTAGAGCACGGCTAGAAGCCAGCTTACGATTTTGGATGAAATCGATCTGAAGGATGCTATGACGGTCTATCTATTATTATCAGGAAAATATAAATGTCAAATTTCAAAGGATAAACACAAAGATCGAAAAATGGAATATTTCCGCAAAGCAGTAAACTCGACCTAGGGGAAGAAAAGGAAAAGATGACCGACCTAGAAGGCATATATAATGGAAATTAAAGCAAGAAGCGCTGGGATAAAAAGATTGAGACTTGGAGATTCTTGTATCTTAGAAGAACTTAGAACTTAGGTGTCTAGACTAGCAAGGTTAAACTTAGAACTTTTTTTTCCTTCTGTTCTGCGATTTTCTTTGTTAGCAATTCTCTATTCGTCTTGTTTTCAGTGAAGTCTTGTAAGCTTTGTTCTTATCTCAATAAAACTAATCCATGCAACTTACTATCGATATTCTGTTATCCTTTTTTCGTATTCGTGTGTTTACGGAGATAATTGGTCCTCTAGAAAACTAGGGTTTCTTGACTTTTCTTATTTTACGGAAATTGACAGTGCGAATTTCGGTTCCCACAGGAATTCCTCAGATATCTCGTGACATATCGAGGGATTGAAGCAAATCCAAAACAAATCAACGCATTAATCAAAATGGCATCCCCGGAAGAGCCACAACACTCAACCGTTTCTTCTCCCGGTCAACTGATAAGTGTCTCCTCGTTTACGACACTTTGAAAGGGAACAAAATTTGAGTGGCATGAAGAATGCGAGAAATTTTTCAAACAATTGAAAGATTACTTGAACACTCCTCCAGTTCTCGCCAAACCAATGGAAGGAGAAACATTGTTCCTGTATATCTCCGTATCAGCGACAGCCGTAAGTGGCGTCCTCATTAAAGAAGAATGCGCAGAGCAGATATCAAATTTTGACGTAAGTAAAACTTTGTTAGACGCCAAAATGCAATACCTGCTAATGGAAAATTGGCACTTGCAGTAGTAATGGCGTCTCGGAATTGAGACCATATTTCCAGTCACACACAATCGTAATCCTCACCACGTTCCCGCTCCGTACGTTTCTACCTAGCCCCAGTAAATCATGAAGGCTAGCAAAATGGGCAGTCAAAAGAAGAGAATATGACATCGAGTATCGAACGAGAACTAGCACTAAGTCACAAGTACTTGGTGCTTTCTTGGTTGAACTTCCAATGGAAGGCGCGTTAAACCAGTAACCAAAATCGACCTGGGATCTCCATGTTGATCGATCCTCATCCAAACAAGGATCAGGAATCGAGATTTGGCTTACTTCACCAACCAAAGAAGTGTTGGAATAGTTCTTTTGATTGGTCTTTCATGCCTCAAACTATGAAGACGAATATGAAGCACTTATCGCCGTATTACCATTAGCTCTGTGGCTTAAAATATGCAACGTTCACGCCTACTGCGATCTCAACTTGTCACAAACCAATTCAGCAGTGAGTACGAAGCTATGAACGAAAGATTTGACTTACGCCTAAAACTTGTCTGAGATCTTGCCCATGAATCAGATCAATTCGCACTCACATGAATTCCTCTGCGCAAACGCACCAACCGATGTTGTTGTGGCTCTGGCATCAAGTTCGGATCTAGGACTGAGATGGGTAATCCCTCTCGAATACATAGAACATCCAAGCATCGGGCCACCAATCGCCATAAACTTAATCAATCCCCAGGATGACGATATAGATGAAGTCGACAACCAACCTGAAGAAAAAGTGGAACGATCCGAATACGGCTGCGACAAACCAACCTAAAACTTGTCTGAGATCTCGACCATGAATTATATCAATTTGTACTCATGCGAATCCCATGTGCAAACGCACTTGTCGATGCTTTTGTGGCTCTGGAATCAAGTTCGGATCTAGGACTAGAGTAGTGGAACAGCACGAGAGTGCAACTGATACTTGAACCTAGAATCATAGGACAATTGATAAGCTTGAGAGTGCACTTAATTAACGGAACCCGAACCATGTGTGGATTAGATATATAGGCACATATGAGAGTTGGTCTACAATCTAGTTGAACATTATCTATATGTTTGTTAATGCTTGTCTGAGGTAGCATCGATCGATACCCAAGCATTGGTATCGATCAATACCCAAGAATTGGTATCGATCGACGCTCAATCCTTGTTTGCATGCGAGAGCAGGAACATAGAACTTAGGCATCTGATTTGTAATTGCATGCGAGAGGTGGATTACTTGCTTATTGAATTCGAGTTCTAGAATCTGATCTATAAAACCCTTAGCATCCTTGATTTGTGTTTTGAATCCATTGATTGATAAATCCCTAGACCTCGCTATTTCATCTTATTTTTATCAAACCAATCACCTGCTTGTCTACTATTACTTCTTTAATACAATATCTGCCAAGCTTAATCTAAACATCTATAGTCTATTGTGTGCCCACGCTCCCAGTGGATTTGATCCCTAAGTACTACAATCGAACCTCTTATTTGAGAGAGTGAAAGTAACTCATTTGGTTAATTTGAAGTGCATAATAAGTACTACATCAAATTTGACGCCGTTGCCTAGGAGCGAGGATGGCCATTACACTTGATTCATAAGTTTAGTCTAGTTTTTTGTTTTTAGTTTTAGTTACTTACATAAAAATTTTCTTGTCTTTCAGGTGAAGCAGAGCAGTCCTTGGAGCAACAAGGAAAAATACTTACTTTTCTCAGTCCCAACAGTTACTGAACACACCATCCGTAGAGAGAAACGTCTACCATCAATCGACAACAACACTTCTTCGTCGATCGACACCACTCTTGGATGAACATCGATCTACCCTTCCACTCTACCATCGATCAACAGTAAGCGGTGAGCAGAGATGGTTGCGGCACTTATTCTGACTAGGGAAGGGAATGGAGACCTGCATGACCCTGAGGCTCATCTGTGTAATGCAGCATGTCATAAATTAGATGCACAGGGGGCTGTAATCCTGGAGCATCAATCGATAGCAGAGTTGATCAGGCCTACTTAAGACTATGTTAACAGGTCTGCGATTTAACCTCGAGAAATATAGGGGATCGATGGCCAGATAAGACCTGAATACTTTACTCATGTGAGCGAGCACCTCTTTCATGGCCTTCCCCATGAAGATCCCATGGACCACATTGAAACACTAGAGGATTTTGTGTTTAGCATCCCTGAGCAGGAAGGAACTACAGACTATATCCTCTACAAGTTATTTAAGTACTCTCTCTCTCTCTCTGGGAATGCAGGCCTGAAACTTCTACCACCAGGATCTCTCACTACCTGGGATGATGTCAAGACTGCGTTTCTGACTATTTTTTTGATGATGCAAAGACTGAGGAGCTAAGGGATAAGATATTGATAATCTCTCAGGGACCTACTGAAGGGTTTAGAAGATATTGGGACAGATTTAGGGGGTACCAAAAAAGACTGTCCACATCATGGTTTCACAGAGGTTCAACTGCTGGGATTCTTCTGCAAAGCTATTGATGTGCAGTATCATATGATTCTGGATTAGGCAAGCGAAATGAACTTTAAAACCAGGACTCCAAAGGAAGCTAAGAGGCTGATTCAGAAATTTGTGTCTAGCAAAAATATCAGGAATATGGCTACTCGAAGGATGCAATCAGGTGTTGTGAAAATGACAAGATCATTGAGGTCGAGGCCAAAACTGATTATGTACATGAAGTCTCGTTGGTGGAACAGGTTGCGGAAGAGAATGAGAATCATGTAAATGAAATTAGTTTTCAGGGCCATATTCAGAGGATGGAATCTATGATGGAACGAGGCATAGAAATTCAGCAGAAGACAAGTGCATACTTAAATCTGAGGTTGGATTTTATCCACAAATAGCTGAATGGAAAATTTGAAGCCTTGGACACCCATGTCATGATGCTAGACACCCAGGTTTTTCAGATAATAGAAGCTGTGCAGAAGCAAGAAGCTCTGGTTAAACAGAAAGCTGTGGTGAGCAAGAGGCATCATGTTGATGACATCTTAGATAATAACCTTGGGGAAGTAATCGAGCATGAGAAGCTGGAAGAAGGTGCTTTTCTAGTCGAAAACTCTATTTCATTTGACAGCTCGCACTGACACCATCAGCTAAGCATAGATCGAGACCAATTGAAGATCAAGTAGGAACTGTAAGAATTAAGAACCACTCAGACTTTGCCACACGACACCCGCATCCTCCCAACCCGTACTGTGTTAAAACGAACGTCGTCGATCGACACCAACAGGACGGCATCGATCGATATCAACAATTGCCCAACGATAAAAAAAATGAGTCGAGCACCGATCTACACTGGCCCATGGGAAGCACTAATGCACACCGCTCATTAGAAAGGCCAACAGTGAACACCAATCAGCAGGATGTAGAACCACCAGAACAAGGGCAATTGATCCTATCCAAAACCTCTTTCATTGACAGTGTTGATCGGCGGCACATACCATACAGTGATCGGCACCATCTGGACGAACTTGAATCTGTCATTGACAAGCAGGCAGCAAAGGAAAGAAGCCCAAAGAATAGAGTGAAGTCTAGAGAACCCTATGTTCACAAACACCTCAAGAGAGAAGCTAACAAGGCTGAACTTGATTTATTTCAAAAGGGAGTAAAGAGGGTTCCTAAGGATATGTCTTTCCGGGATGCATATCACCAATGCATACTTGGTAATTTCTTTAGAGATAGCAAGGAGATAGATAAGGACATTGAGCTTCTGTTCAATATGGTCAGTCGTAGATCCAAGAAGACACTGAAGAAGGAACAAGATCCTAGGAAGTTTTTGATTCCATGTTGTATACATGACACCAATTTCCCATATGCCATCTCTAATACTAGACCTGCAGTCAGCATCATGGCCAAGGATACTACCGAACTGTTAGGATTAAAGGTAGAAGCTTTTCAAGATAATTTCGCCTTCGTGGATAACTCCAAGGTAAACTCAGCATGCATGATCATGAATGTTAAAGTAGAGATAGGTGAATGCACTGTTTCTGTGGACTTTCATATTTTGGAAATCAATCAGGTCAAGAATCTTCTCTTGTCTTTGGAAGTGCCTTTATGGCTACAGTGGGGATAATTTGTGATCTCAAGAAGAATAAGATGTGTCTTACTAATGTTGATGAAAATGTCTTCTACTATCTTGTGGGAAAGACCAGAAGTGAGGGGTCTATTTCCTGGGTAGAGGCGTCTGAGGATCCAGAACCTGCATCTGATTCAAACCACGAAACCACAGAAACAGCATCAGCGTCTATCGTCACTCGCCTAACAGCGTCAATAGACACTCTCCAGATTTTAGAGCAACCTGTGATTGAAAAGCCTAAGTCTGGGGGAAAGACCATGAAGAAGAAAAAGAAGGTAGATTCAGATTTCTTGTTACCGGTTCCTTCGCCATGTTATGAGGGAAGGCTTGAGCATAGGATATGCTACAAGGAAAGTCTGCAACCTTTTACCAAGGTCAGGGTGCTATGTGATCCAGAGCTGAAAGACAAAGGGGAAGCTTCTGCAAGAGCATTTATCAACAGCATCAACAAAATGACGAAGAGGGACACTGAGAGCTGTTCTGGAACAAGTTCTTAATCTCATCCGGACTAAATCATATCTCCATAAGTCAAGCTAATGACTATAACCAAGCGCTGAGTGGGAGGCCACCCACTGTTTAGTAAGTTTTTATTTCATTTTTAATTATACTACTATTTATTTCGAGTTTTACTTTGTTTTATAGACTATTTGAGTCCACCATCGATTGACACCCAAGAGGCACCATCAATCAACATTGGATCGTGACCATCGATCAACCATACACGCCTACCAACGATTGATTCTCTTTTAGAGAGTCTGGTATCGAGTTTTCTACTTAATCTATTTACTTATGATTTAATTTTTCCTAAGCAATCCGAGACAGATTACATTGGGGACAATGTAATTAAAGTCTGGGGGAGGTTCGCTAATGCTATTTTATTTGTTTTGAGCTTTATTTACTATATATATATATATATATATAAGTTTTCAAAATATTTTATTGAGTCAAGAAAGGGACTATGATCAAGATTTATTTGACTAAGTACACTTTAGCACTATTCTTAGAAGGTTATTTGCAAAAAATTACTAGAGATAACAAAGTGGATCGCCCTACCACTATATCACACTTGCTTAGAAATCTTCAAGGAACCGAAGCTGATTTCCAACACTAATCCTTACATTATCTGCTTGTTGTGTGGCTTGGTATAAACTGGATCAGATTCCTTTTGCAAGTCTGTAGGTACAAGTCATTGCACCTTTGCTTCCCTTCTCTCTTTCTCTTTAGCATCTACCTAATATCTTAAAAGAATGAGATGAACTCCCGAGTTGATAAGGGATAGGTACATTACCTATGACCCCACAATTCTAATTCGGAGGAATGATCACACATTGTTGGAGGCGAGGGGTAGGTACATTACCAATGACCCCACTATTCGTTTACAACTTTGCTCAAAAAGAAAAAGAAAAAAAAAGAGAGAAAAAGAAAAGAAAAAGAAATGGAATATCGAAAATGAGATAGGAAGATGGACTATATTAGCATCATTGTCCAGTAAGATTAAGATCTATAAATATTCAGAGATAAAAGGGGGAAGAAAGGAACCAGAGAAGACTTTGTACCTAGTTGTTCAGATAATTTTAGAGGTAGAGTCCATGTGTCATATGATCGATACTCCCAAGGTAAAGCCTACACTTTTATTTTATGCAGAAATATGAAATCAGTAAAGGGATGAATCAGGCTAGTATTTGCTAAGTTGTTGGTAGACAGGATTTGGTTGCTATACTAGGATAGGGTATATACATTTTCTCTGTGATTGACTTGATATGATGTTGTTGCAACAAAGTAAGGTGACAGTTATACTACGACATTATGTGAGTCTCGGCTTTTCAAAACCTCTTTGACAGGCTTAGTTTGATTGAGGACAAACAAAAGGTTAAGTCTGGGGGAGTTGATACGGTCTGATATTTACCGCTTTTAGGCAATGATATCATCCCTATTTAGAGTCTATTATATATGTTTGGAGTATCTTCTAGCGTATTTTCAGGTATGTTGGAGCTTTTTGAGATGAAGAACTGCGCAGATGCGTCAAACGTTTATCTATGGAATGGGAATCTTCCCACGTGGAGATTGTGCTCATATTTTGACACAAGATAGAACCTTGAGTTATCTTTCCATTGCCACTTTGAGGTCCATCCAACAATTAGATCTAGAGTTATGCCGAATATACTGAAGAGTGGTATGTCTGCCTTGCGAGAAGAAGCTGTCAAGAAGATGAATGAAGTGTCGATCAACAGCCAAGCCTTGGTGTTGATCCCAGGAGACAGGCCTAACTTGTTTTATTGTCGACTTAAGGCCAGAAGCCACCAAATTTTACCAGAATACCCCTGGACGAGTTTAGACCTAATTTATATAGTTTTCTAAGCCATTTTTGACGGCTAAACTTTTTTTTAATTCATTGTCTTAAGTTTTAGAGAGAGGATCAATTCTCCTTCAAGAGATTGATTGTAATTCCTTTTGTTTTATACTGATTTATATATATAGCAATTATTCAGACTATGATTTGTGTTATTGCTTCCATGTTTGAGTAATCATCTTGTTAGGTTTAGGGATTTCATGTTCTTAATCTCAAACTGATAGTCATAAGATTGCTAAGTTATCTATAGATCTCAACACCAGGGTGGATTGTTATAGTAGGATCTAGAGTAGTAGAACAGCTCGAGAGTGTGACTGTTTACTTGAACCTAGAATCATAGGAAAACTGAGAACCACGAGAGTGCAATTAATTAACGGAACCCAAGCTGTGTTAGGATTAGATATCTAGGCGCATACGAGAGTTGGTCTAGGAACTAGTGAACATTATTGATATGTGTGTTAATGCTCATTTGAGGTAGCATCGACCGATACCAAATCATTGGTATTGATCGACGCTCGATCCTTGTTTACATGCGAGAGCTGGACCATAGAACTTAGGCATCTGATTTGTAATTGCAAGCGAGAGCTGGATTACTTGCTTATTGAATTCGAGTTTTAGAATTTGATCTACAAAACCCTTAGCATCCTTGATTTGTGTTTTGAATCCATTGATTGATAAATCCTAAGACCTAGCCATTTCATCTTATTGTTATCAAACCAATCACCTGCTTACTTGTCAACTATTACTTCTTTAATACACTGCCTGCCTAGCTTAATCTAAATATCTTAGTCTATTGTGTGCTCACGCTCTATGTGGATTCGATCCGTAAGTACTACAATCCAACCTATTATTTGAGAGAGCAAAGTAGGTCATTGGGTTAATTTGAAGTGCATAATAAAAGCTACATCAATAAGTATAACTATCACCCCAACTATATTGCAACTCGATCAAAGAATGCGAATCAAAGAGAAAAGCTATATGCCCTATCCTAGTATAGCCACAAATTTCATTCTACCAGAAATCAACAAATACTAATTTGACTCACCCCTCTACTGATCTCATATCTTTGTATAAAAAAAGTGCAGGCTTTACCTTGGTTGTATCGATCAAAGACACATGGACTCAACTACTGCAAATCTGCATACATAGGTATAGAGTCTTTCCTAATGCCTTTTCTTCCTTCTTCTATCACTGAATCTTTTTAGACCTCAAACTCAGTGGATAATGATGCTGATACCATCCATCTTGCCATCTTATTTTTGATTTTTGTTTTGACAGAGTTTTAGGCGAATAGTGGTGTCATTTATAATGTACCTATCCCTCTGCATCTTAGGAAATCATCTCAATCTTTTCTTTCATAGATCCTGAAGAGAGAGAGAAGGGAGATCATAAATACACATGCTAGTACCTTATTAACTTCTTATGCTATGGTTTTCTATTCTTTCTGAGCAATCCCCATGACTCAGCCTTTCTTTTAGTGTTTGAATGCATCCCATCAAAATTTTAAGCCTGGCATCTATGGGCTCTGACAAATCATCCAATTTCTGGTAGATACTATCCATCATCAAGTCTTAAGAAAGTTAAACTCCATCAAGTTTTTCTTCCAATAAATTCTCTGTCTACGTGATGACTATCGATCGATGGCCAAGTGTTAACGTTGGTAGATGCTGAACTAACTGCTCCAATCGATTGTTGTTATCTTAAGAGATTCCCTGAGCCATTGTCCTTGGCGAGTATGTATGCTATATCCTCCTTGGATACTTTAAGAAGTCTTCCATCCATTGCTTGAGCATATCTATTTGGGTCCTTCGTAATTCCAAACTCATCTAGTCTGAGATAACCATAATTTTCATCGCATCCTACTGGATTTGCTTCGATTGATGGTATTGGAATACCGTCAATCAATGTTGCATTCCACTTTCCATAGGATCCTCTAAAATTTCCAACCTCCTCTATATCAGGGGCACAATACTCGTTTGCTTCTTTTTCAAAATAGGAAAGTGTCGTAATATGGGTTAGCCATCTCACAATATTGTCGTCCAATATAGATTATGTCTTGTGGACTTTCTTCTTCGTTCTGATATGTGGCATGACTGTTGATATAGCCTATTTATTACCAGTTTTAGGCCATGTTATATGCAATATTTAGGATCTATTATGTGTGTCTAGGCTATGTTTTAGAGTATTTACAGGTCCAGGAACGTTTTGGAGATATAGAGATACTTGGAGCTTTTTGAGATTTTTGAGGAGAAGAATCCGTAGCTGTTCATTTGAGGAGTCAAAGAACAAGACTGTCGTTGATCGACGACAGAACGTTGGGGTCGATCAATTAAAGACCAAGGTTGATGGATTCAGCACACTTTCCATCGATCGACGTCCAATCGCAGACAGCCGAATCAAAGCCCGAGATTAAAGACGAATGACGAAAATGCCCTGGGCGAGTTTTGACCTAAGTTTTAGGATTTTTATATTTATGTATGCAGAGAGTGCATGAGAGAACAACACTTACAGAGCTTTATTCTATCTATAGTCTAAGGATTTTAGGGGAGAAGATTCATGACTCCTTAGGAAGATTTTTATTGGAACCCACGTATTTTATCTATGCATTATATTCAGACTATTGTTCTTACTTTAATTATGTCTCAGTAGTTATCAACTAGATTTGAGTTCTAGAATATTTACATTTCTTTGTTTCATATTCCCTATAATCCATTAGGTTTGTAACCTTAGATCTAGCATATTACATTTACTTCTAGTTAGCTTATTAGAATATTCCATATTTTCATTATTAGAATATTTTCATATTTGCATTATCAGCATATTTCCATATTGCATTTCTACTTCTTTATAAACAATATTTCCTTAAATAATTATTTGCCACTAATATATATATTAACCTAGATTAGTCTTTAGCAATTAAGAAATCTATTGTTTGGCATTGCTATTTGTGGATTCGATCCCTAAGTACTACAAATAATCTCCCTTGGCAAGAGTATTATGTTGTGTGTTAAGATTAAGGTTAATTTGATAGCTAATTGTTTAAGATATTTATACCAAGCTAGAACAATAAAACACCAAATTTCAAATTTGGCGCTGTTGCTGGGGAGCATTGATCGCCATTTGATATAATTTCTAGGATTTAGTCTAGGTTTGTTACTACTTTCAAGTTACTAAATTTTCTTTTCCTTTGTTTTCAGGTGCATGCAAAGACACACTAGAAGCAATAAAAGACAAGAACTACTATTCTCTAACCCCGACAAACTCAAGTACGATCCGCAAAGAGAGACGACAAGCATCGATCGACAACACCTATACCGAGTCGACCGACACTGCTTTACGGACAGCATCAACCGACATCATAACTCGATCATCGACCGACACTGATCACATAGCACCGATCGATAGCAGCTTACCCACGTCGATCAATAGAGGCAGACAAGTTCAGATGGTTAAGACTTTAATATTGACTCGGGATGAGAATAGAAACCTGCATGACCTCTACGGTCATCTGCTTAATGCAGCAGGTCAAAAGATACACGATCAAGGGACCATAATCCCTGATACAGAAGCGGAAGCAGACGCTTCAGCAGATCAACCTGAAGCTAATGCACAAGCTGCTCAGAAAACACTGGCTGACTACAACCGTCCAGACCACCTCTACGTCAACAGATCCGCCATTCATCCTCTAGCTTTTCAGAGAAATGATTTTGAAGTCAAGCTCGCTTTCTTCGGACTTGTAGCACAAAAACCTTACCATGGGTTGCGACATGAGCACCCCATGGATAATCTGGAGCGAATTGAGGAACTAATGAATGCTATCAAAGCCAATGGAGTCCCCGAAGACTATCTATTTTATATTGGCTTAAGCAGTTACCACCAGGATCCCTGACATCATGTACTGACATCAAGAACGCTTTCTTGTGTAACTTCTTTTATGACTCAAGAGCAGAAGATCTGAGGAGCAATATTGCTACTTTATCACAAGACCATTCATAATCTTTCAGAAACTCCTGGATCAGATTCAAATCATACCAAAGAGATTGTCCACATCACGGGTTCAACAAAGTGCAACTTCCCAGCACTTTCTTTAGATGTATTTGATGACAGTTTCATGGCTTTCGACACAACTAGTGAGGGAAATTTCGGCACTAGGAATCCTAAAAAAGCTACAAGGTTGATTGAGAATCTAGCATCCAACAGCAACACTAATAACACAGATTTTGAAAGGAAGAAATCAACTCTAGCTTTGAGCAAGTATCAGACTGAAGAGGTCAAGGCAAAACTGGATAGTGTTCTGAAACTCTTCAGGAAGCAAGTCACTTTTACAGAAGTAGAAGAAAAAGAATCTGGAGATGATGAGATTGAAGAAGAGGATGTGAACTACATTGATATGAATGGTTTCAAGAGACAAGGGAATCCAGGTTTCTATAAGAATTCCTATGGGAATGTTCAAAGGAGTAAATTTAATCAGGGTTCATAGCGAAAACCCTTCAACAACAACATAACATTTTCATCTTCTTACTACCAGAAACCTCCTCTAGAAACTCAAGAAAGCAAAGATCGAAGCAATGGTTGACAGAGTTTTAGAGGGACAGCAGAAGATGACTTTGGATTTCAATGAAAAGATAGATGGGCTGTACCTCAACCTCAACACCAAGTTTGAAAATCTCAACACCCATGTGAAGAAGCTGGAGAATCAAGTGCAACAAACAAGTGAAACCATTAGAAGGCATGAGAGCCTGATCAAGGAGAAAATAAAGGCTGGACAGAAGCACCAAATGAATTGATTGATGATGATTCTTGGCAGGAAGGTAAGAGGGAAAGGCTCCAAGAAGGAGACTTTAGTGTGAAAAGTTCCATGTCATTCGGCAGTTATCATTAGTGTCGATCAACACCAAGCAATGAGCATCGATCGACAACGATTCCTGCAGCATCAATGGCTTTGTGTGAATCTACTAACTTTGATCGAAACCTACACGAGAAAATCGACCAACATAAGGATAGATATATCGGTCGACAATGCGACCTGAGCATCGATATACAGATGAGAAAAACAGTTTCACTGCCAAGCATCACTGTGAATTTGATTGTGCGTCCAATCACAAAGGTTTTAGAACAGATACTGACACGTCTGAAGCTATGGATCTTGATAGAGAAGATGAGGGACAATCCAAGAGGAAGCAAAAGATTCCCAAACATCAACACAGAGAAGCTAACGAAAAGTACATGGATGGCTTTACCAAAAGATTTTTCAAAATTCCTTTCGATACTCCTTTTGATGTAGCTTATTATGCTCACATGTTGTGGATGTTTTTCAGGGAAACAAGGGAGACGGAGGACTTGTCTGAAGAAGAAAAGTGATCCTGGGAAATTTGTGGTTCCATGCTCGTCAAGGGCAACGAATACCCAAATGTCCTCTGTGATAGTAGATCATCAGTGATCATTATGCCAAAACAATGGCAGAGGAGATGAACCTGAAAGTGGAACCCTCCAATGATTCTTTCACATTTATAGACTGCTCAAAAGAGAACTCAGGAGGGATGGTAAAAGATGTTCCCGTACAGATCAACAACACCCTAGTCCCAGTAAACTTACATGTGATGGACATCAGATTATATTGGAACTCTTCAATATTACTTGGGAGAGCATTCATGGCTACCGTGGGAGCTATCTACGATATGAAATTAAACAGGTTGTATCTATCTTTAATTGATAAAAATATTTTCTCTGAACCTGTCAAGAATAAGAAAAAGGCTACTCTGATTAAATTGTGTGATTATGCATTACTTGTGGCCACATGCTTTTGCGATTATGATTTCAATGAAGAGTCTGAAGATGGAGCATTGATTGATACCCAGCCCAGACAATCGATCGATGTGTTTGCAGTTCAACAATCGGTTGAAACCCACCCTTCAATATCGATCGACAACCCTACTCAGGAAACAATCAACAACTGCCACTAAGATGGTGGTTACAGTCCAGCATACCTCAAGTACGACGAAGCTTACAGATAAGAAGAGATAATCGAGTATTGTGGTATCACTATGGAAGAGGCTGTTGTTTATCACATTTTTCATCAACGCGGGGAATCGACATTGATCGATACTGATCAAGAAGAAGCGACCGAACTAGATTCAGCTGTAGAACGCGAGAAGAAATATGATTTTCTACAACCAAATGAGTTCGGTATCATGAGAGATCCCGAGGGATGAGCTATGGATGGCAGACTACTAAATCTCACGAGGGAAGATATAGCAGATATACTTGCCTTGGCTAATGGAGCTGGAAACCTTTTCAGGCAACAATCTGGTTATCAAGCATCGATTGTTGGTCACCATACACCTACACCATCGATTGACACACATCTGGCATGCCAAGAATACGATGAAGATAACAGAGAGGAAGAGGTTATTCAATATCACGGCCTAGCACCAGAAGACGCTGACTGAGTGATGTACGCGACAGTAGATAATCGAGCATCGATCGACGACATCTCATGAACATTGAACGACATCAGACGCGAGCTAGAACACGAACTTGGAGCAGAAGATACATATATTGGTCATCTTAGACCGGATGAGTTCGGAATTTTCAGAGACCCAGAGGGACGGGCACAAGATCTTCATGGGAGAATCATACATTTATCTAAGGAAGATGTAGCAAATGCCCTTATTATGGCTAATGGATCAGAAACTTTATTTGGACAATAGCAACAGCCATTGATCGACGTGCATCTTACAACATCGATCGACATTGAGGAGCAGAAGAACGAGGCGATTTGTAATGTTCCATACACTTCCCAGCATCCTAGATCGATCGACAGACCTTTTCCGGAGGTACACAAACTTCATCCTTATAATGCGTACAATTCTCCACAATTGATGGATTGGACCAAACCATCATCGATCGACTGGCGTTTCGAGCAAGGTACGAGAGCTTTTGATGCTGAGTGCAACAGACTTTTCTATTGGGAAAAAGAAAGATGAGTATGGAATCTACAGAGATGAGTATGCTAATGCACGAGCTACAGATGGAAGAGTAGTGAATGTGCTAGCTGAAGACATCAAAGCAGTTATAGAGAGAGCTAATTTCTTTGAATATAGCTACATATGTTTACCAGAACATGCAGCAAAGATCGCTATGTCTATGAAGAATCAACGAAAATACAATAGAGCAGAGATTGATGATGTTGTTCATGAGATATACAAATCTCAAGAGATGTCACTGGATGATTTCTACAAGAAGCTGGATAATGTCTACTATCCTATAGACAACTGCCTCACCAGTTTGCCTGCACACATGGATGAGATGAAGCAAGATTTGGATACTGTTCAAAGATAGCATGAGATTGGGACAGACGGACTGGCATCGATCGACGGCAACATCAGCTCATCGATCGACACTAAAGCCAACAGGCAAAAGACCGCAGCAAAAATACAATTGGAGGATAAGTTTGTTGAGATTTCTTTTTCTCAAAGCCTGATGAAAGAAGATATTTCTCAGCAATTCAGGATATATCAGAGACTACAACTGCCAGACTTAGAATGCTACATCAAAGTATTGAGAAACTACAAGGGGGAATGCATTCGATGGAGATTGCTAAAGCGGTTATAAGGAATGAGAAAACCAAAGAAGATGAAGCAATGAGGAGATTCATTGGTACATGGTTTCAGAAGAGCAAATAATATGTAGACACTTGTTTTCCAAGTTTTGATCCACCTCCATACTAGTCAGAAAGTTCATAACATTGAGCTTATGACTATAACCAATCGTTGAGTGGGAGGTAACCCACTATTTAGTAAGTCTTTATTTCCTTTTTACTTATACTACTATTTATTTCGAGTTTTACTCTATTTTGTAGACTGTTTGAGTCCACCATCGATTGTCATCATAGAGGCACCATCATTCGATATTGGATTGCGACCCTCGATTGAGACACACGCCTACCATCGATCGATACTCTTTTACAGAGTCTGGTATCGAGTTTTCTACTTAAACTATTTACGTATGATTTAATTTTCCCTAACCAATCCGAAACAATTACATTGGGGACTATGTAATTTAAGTCTTGGGGAGGTTCACTAATGCCATTTAATTTGTTTTGAGCTTTATTTACTATATATAAATATATGTTTTCAATAAGTTTTATTGAGTTAAGAAGAGGACTATGATCAAGATTTATTATTGACTAACCACACTTTAGCACCATTTTTAGAAGGTTGTTTGGAGATATTACTAGAGATACCAAAGTGGATCATCCTGCCACTATATCACACTTTCTTAGAAAGTTTAAAGTAACCAAAGCTGATTTCCAATACTAATCATGACATTATCAGCTTGCTTTGGGGCTCTGTAGACATTGGATTGGATTCCTTCTACAAGTCTTTAGGTACAAGCCATTGCATCTTTGTTTACCTTCTCTATCTCTTCGCATCTACCTAAAAGCTTAAAAGATTGAGATGACTTCTCGAGATGCAGAGGGTTAGGTACATTACGGATGACCCCATTATTCTAAATTGGAGGAACAATCACCCATAGTTGGAAGCAAGGGGTAGGTATATTACCGATGACCCCACTATTTGCCTACAACTTTTCCCAAAGCAAAAGAAACGAAAAGAAAAAAAAAGAAAAAAAAGAAGAAAAGAAGAAGAAAATCAAAATAAAATGGCAAGATGGACTGTATCAGCATCATTTTCCATTACAATTGAGATTTAAAAGATGTAGAGACAAAAGGGGGAAGAAAGGAATTAAAGAAAACTTTGTGCCTAGTTGTTCAGAAACTTACAGAGGTAAGAGTCCATGTGTCTTTTCATCAATACTCACAAGGTAAAGCCTACACTTTTATTTTATGCAAAAAAATGAAATGAGTAGAGGGGTGAGTCAGACTAGCATCTGCTAAGTTGTTGGTAGACTGGATTTGGTTGCTAAACTAGGATAGGGTATATAAAGTTTCTCTGTGATTGACTTGATAGGACGTGGTTGCAACAAAGTAGGTTGACAGTTATACTCAGACATTATGTGAGTCTCCGCTTTTCAAAACCTCTTTCACAGGGTTAGTTTGCTTGAGGACAAGCAAAAGGTTAAGTTTGGGGGAGTTGATATAGCCTATTTATTACCAGTTTTAGGCCATGTTATAGGCTCTATGTAGGGTCTTTTATGTATGTATAGGCTATGTTTTGGAGTATTTACAGGTCCAGGAACGTTTTAGAGATAAATAGAGATACTTGGAGCTTTTTGAGCATTTAGAGGAGAACAATCTGTAGCTGATCATTTGAGGAGTCGAAGTACAAGACTGTCATCGATCGACAACATAACCTTGGAGTCGACCAATGTTTAAAGACCAAGGTTGATCGATGCTATACACTTTCCATCGATCAACGTCCAAAACCGCAAACAACCGATTCAAAGCCCAATATTAAAGACAAATGACGAAAATTCCCTTGGCGAGTTTTGACCTTTGTTTTAGGGCTTTTATATTTATATATGCAGAGAGTGCATGAGAGAACAACACTTACAGAGCTTTATTCTATCTATAGGTGTAAGGTTTTTAGGGGAGAATATTCATAACTCCTTAGGGAGATTTGTATTGGAACTCAATACTTTATCAATGCATTATATTCAGACTATTGTTCTTACTTTAATTATGTTTGAGTAGTTATCAACTAGATTTAGGGTTGAATGATAGCAATCATGGATTAGCCCAAAAGTAGGACTGCTAGGTTAAGTTGATATATATCAATTGAGTTGTACTTAATGCTTGCATTCTAGAGTAGCTAACTAGGATCTCGAAAGTAGGACATGGACGACTACGAGAGTAGGTTCTAGGCCACAATAAACTTCATTGAATTAGGCTTTTTGGCGCATGTGAGAGCTGGTCTAATAAGTCTGGTGGACTTATCAACTCTCGTTCACACTTCCATTTGATTTCACCGTCGATCGACATCAGGACTTAGCCATTGATCGATGGTCTTTCCTTTTGCTCGCATTCGGACGGAAGAGTAGTGATTGTGCAAACTGAACACATCAGAGCAGTTCTAGATAGAGCTACTATGTTTGAGGAACATATGTTTGCCAGAACATGCAGAAAATATCGCCATGCCTATGAAGAATCAACGGACATACAGCAGAGAACAGATTGATGATATTTTGCATGAGATCTACAAAGCTCAAGAGATGTCACTTTATGATTTCCGCAAAAGGCTGGATGATGTCTACTATCCTCTAGAAAATTACCTTACCGGTTTGACTGCACGCATGGATTAGATGAAGCAAGTTTTGGATACTGTCTAGATAAATCATGCGACTGGGGCAGCTGGCATCGATCGACGGCAACATCAGGCCATCGATTGACACTAAAGACACTAGACAGATGACCGCAGCAGAAATACAATTGGAAGATATGTTCGATGATATTGTTTTTTTCTCAGACCCTGATGAAGGAAGATATTACTCAGCAAATGGAGGATTTATCAGAGACTACAGCTGCCTTACTTAGAATGCTATAGCGCAGTATTCAGTACCTATTAAGAATAATGCATTCAATGGAGGTTGCTAGAGAGGTTATAAAGAATGAGAAAGCCAGAGGAGATGAGAAAATAAGGAGCTTCATTGGTACATGGTTACAAAAGAGCAAATAAGATGTAGACGCTTTTTTCCAAGTGTTCATCAACCTCCATACTAGTCAAAGAGTTCAGAACGACGAGCTTAAGACTATAATCAAGCGCTGAGTAGGAGGCAATCCACTGTTTAGTAAGTCTTTATTTTGTTTTTACTTATACTACTATTTATTTTGAGTTTTACTTTGTTTTGTAAACTGTCTAAATCCACCACTGATCGAAATCATAGACGCACCATTAGTCGACATTGGATCGCGACCATCGATTGACTACACATGCCTACCATCGATCACCACTCTTTTACTGAGTCCGGTATCGAGTTTTCTATTTAAACTATTTACACGTGATTTATTTCTTACTAACCGATTCGGGACGGATTACACAGGAGACAGTGTAATTTAAGTATGGGGGAGGTTCACTAATGCTATTAGATTTATTTTGAGCTTCATTTACTATTTATATATAAGTTTTTCTATAAAAATTATAGATTCAAGAAGGGGACTATGATCATGATTTATTATTGACTAACCACACTTTAGCACCATTTTTAGAAGGTTCTTTGCAGAGATTTCTAGAGATACCAAAGTAGATCATCCTGCTACTATATCACACTTGCTTAGAAAGTGTGAAGGAACAGAAGCTGATTTGCAACACTAATCTTGATATATCTGCTTGCTCTGGGGCTTGTTATACACTGGATCGGATTCCTTCTGCAAGTTTGTGGGTACAATTCATTGAACCTTTGGTTCCCTTATCTCTTCTCTTCAGCATCTACCTAATAGCTTAAAAGATTGAGATGACTTCCCAAGATGCAGAGGGGTAGGTACATTACCAATGACCTCACTATTCTAATTCAGAGGAACGATCACACATTGTTGGAAGCGAGGGGTATGTACTTTACCAATGACCCCACTATTCGCCTACAACATTTCCCAAAAAAGAAAAAAAGAAAAGAAAAAAACAAGAACAAGAACAAAAGAAGAACAAAAGAAGAAGAAAAAACAAAAATGAGATGGCAAGATGGACTGTACCAGCATCATTATCCATTAAGTTTAAGATATAAAAGATTCAGAGAGAAAAGGGGGAAGAAAAGTATCAGAGAAGACTTTGTGCCTAGTTGTTCAGATGCTTTCAGAGGTAAGAGTCGATGTGTCCTTTGATGGGATACTCCAAAGGTAAAGCCTAAACTTTTATTTTATGCAAAGAAATGAAATCAGTAGAGAGGTCAGTCAGAGTAGTATTTACTGAGTTGTTGGTAGAATGCATTTGGTTGCTAAACTAGGATAGGTATATAAAGTTTTTCTATGATTGACTTGATAGGATGTGGCTGCAACAAAGTAGGGTGACAATTATACTTAAACATTATCTGAGTCTCCGCTTTTCAAAACCTCTTTCGCATACTTAGTTTTCTTGAGGATAAGTATGGGTGAATTGATATAACCTATTTATTACCAGTTTTGGCCATGATATAGGCTCTATATAGGGTCTATTATGTGTGTATAGGATATTTTTTGGAGTATTTATAGGTCCAAGAACGTTTTGGAGATATATGGAGATACTCGGAGATTTTGGAGCATTTGGAGGAGAAGAATCCCTAGCTTACTATTTGAGGAGTCGAAGTACAAGACTATCATTGAACGACGACACAACCTTGGAGTCGACCAACGATATAAAACCAAGGTCGATCGATGCTGCGCACTTGCATCCAATTTGTAAACAGTCGATTTAAAAGCCCAAGATTAGAGACAAATGACGAGAATTCCCTGGACGAGTTTTGACCTAAGTTATAGGGTTTTATATTTATGCTTACGTATTGAGAGCAAAAAGGTGTGTGCAAGTGCAGGCAAGGCTTAACACAACTTACAAAGATTTGTTATAGTTCTAGGTTTTTAGGGGAGAAGAATAAAAACTCCTTGGAGAGATTTGTATTGGAACCCCAGTATTTTATCTATGCATTATATTCAGACTATTGTTCTTTCTTTAATTATGTCTAAGTAGTCATCAAACATATTTAGGGTCGAATGATAGCAATCTTGGATTAGCCCAAAACTAGGATTGCTAGTTAAGTTAATATCCATCATTTGAGTTGTGCTTTCTAGAGTAGCTAACCAGGATCTTGAAAGTAGGACATGAACGTCTACGAGAGTAGCTTCTAGTCCAGTATAGACTTCATTGAACTAGGCTGTTAGGCGCATGTGAGAGCTGGTCTAATAAGTTTGGTGGACTTATCAAATTTCGTTCACACTTCCTTATGATTTCACCGTCGATTGACATCAGGACTTAGCCGTCGATCGATGGTCTTTCCTTTTTTCGCATACGAGAGTTGGAGTTAAAAGGGTCAGAATAGTTAATATTTGAGTTCAAGAATATTTACATTCCCGTGTTTCCTATTCCCTATCATCCATTAGGCTAGAATCCCTAGATCTAGCGTATTTACATTTACATCTAGTTAGTTTATTACAATATTTTCATATTTGCATTATTAGCATATTTCCATATTGCATCTCTACTTTTTAATACAAAATATTTCCTTAATTGATTGTTTGCCACGAATATATATATTCACCTAGCTTAATCTTTCTAAATAAGAAATGTATTGTGAGGCATTGATCTCTGTGGATTTGATCCCTATGTACTACACATAAACTCTTTTGGCAAGAGTATTATTTTTGTCTTAAGACTAGGGTTAATTTGATAGTCAATTTTTCAGGGTATTTATACCCTGCTAGAACAATAAAACCACGCATGTCAGATATGCACAGGCAATGGATGAAAGAATTCTAAATGTGTCCAATGACGATATCTCAGACATACTAGCTATGGACAATGGAGCAGGAATCTCTTTAGAAATCAAAAATCAGATGAGGCAGTCAACTCAACATCAAACGACGGCAATATTTATGCATCGATGACGGGCATAACGCAGCATCTGGACTGAGACTAGTAATGAAGGACTTATTACAAGACAAGCTCGATGGAGTATATCTTTCTCAGGACATAATGAGGGAAAGTATCAATCAGAGTTTATAGGACATTTCAGAGCCCACATATGCCAAAGTCCACATGCTGACAAGACACATTCAAAAACTTGAAGAAGGGATGCACATATTTTCTTTACTCAGAAGAAGATGGAAAATCAGCAGGACAGAGCAGATGCGGCTGTACGAAGTTTTATCAGTGCATGGTTTGAGACATGCAGCGAATATGTCGATACTTTCTTTATGAAACACCTTCCTAATCCAGAGGTCACAACCTTGAGCTTAAGACTATAGCAAGCGCTGAGTGGGAGGCTGCCCACTTTTAGTAAGTTTTATTTTAATTCTTACTTATTTAGTTATTATTTACAATTTTTATCTAATTACTTTAGGTTTTCAAACGACGAGTAGAACAGTTCGAAAACATCATCGGTCGACGCCATAACCTCACCATCGGTCGACGCCATAACCTCACCATCGGTCGACGCCATAACCTCACCATCGGTTGACACCCACTAACCACCATTGGTCGACACTACTTACGGAGTTCGGTAACCTCGACTTTCTCTCAAACTTTTACTTATGCTTTAGTTTTATTAACCAAACCTACGAGATATCACTGGGGATAGTGTCATTCAAGTATGGGGAGGTCGCTGATACTTTTATTTATTTTGAGCTTTTATTTATTAAAATATTTCAATTAGTTTTAGAGTCAAGAAGGGGATTATGATAATAATTCATTTATTGACTAACCACACTTTAGCACCATTCTTAGATATGTTGATTGCAGAGAGTACTAGAGATGCCAAAGTGGTTTCATTCTGCCATTAGATCATGCTTACTAAGAAAGTCTGAAGGAACCAAAATTGATATCCAACCTAGTACTTGCTACTTTGCTTACCTTGGGGCTTGGTATACCTTAGATTGGATTCCTTCAGCAAGTCTGTAAGGTACTAGTCTATTAATTTTGATTTCCTTTCACTCTTTTTTCAGGAACTATAATAAAAAAAGATTGAGGTGATTTACTGATGCAGAAGGGTAGGTACATAATGACTCCACTATTCTAATTCAAAGGAATGATCACACATTTTTGGAAGCGAGGGTAGTACATTACCGATGACTCGATTATTCCCCTACAACTCTGTATTAAAAACAAAAAAAAATGAAAATGGGATGGCAAGATGGACTGTAGCAGCAGTATCATTGTCCATTGAATTTGAGATTTAAAAGGTTCTAAAAGAAAAGAGGAAAGAGAGGGATCATGAAATGCCCTTGATCATCAATTCTCTGACTTATTGCATTACGCACATGACCTTCAAGGTCATACATGTCTCTTCTCTCATCTCGGACCACAACTAAAGTCGCAACCATCTGAATTTGTGAACTACCGTCGATCAATGCTGTGCTGTTGCTGTTGATCGCTGTCGGTCGTGAAAAAGAGTCGATCTGCGGTTGAATGCGGCTTTCGATGGATGCTTGATGTATCATTTGCGGATAGAGCGTTCAATTCTTATTTCTTCTGGTAGTGCTGGACATGTACCTGAAAGACAAAAAAATTAGTAACCTGCAGTAATGAAAACGCCTAGACTAAACCTAGAAAATAAATCTAATGACGATCCTTGCTTCCCGGAAACAGCACCGAATATGACAACGTGAGGGTGGTTAAGGTGTTTGTTAATGCAATCTATCAAATTAAACCTACGAACTACTCTTTCCAAGAGAGGTCGAATTGCAGTACTTAGGGATCCAATCAACAGAGAGTGAGGGCACACAATAGATTTCTATAATTCTAATGGCTAAGCTAGGCAAGCAATAAATAGATGATTGATTGTAAGTTTATCAGAAAAAGGAAGTTGTCTAATATACTAAAGTTAATGCAAATATGGAAAATGATAGATATAGGGTTTCAAGCAAGTGAATTATAATGGATAGGATGCAAGAAATTATTAATATGCAAGGATAATAAATTTTAACTAATCTGACCCCTCGTATACGGACAGAGAAGTACACCGACGATAGACGGCTAAGGCGAGTGTCGATCGACGGCTAAGGCAAGTGTCGTTCGACGCTAATCAGACAAGAAGTTTGTCCGCTGTGCTAATTAGACCAGCTCTCGCATGCATCTAACAACCTAGCTCAATGTAATCAATTCTGACACACACCTAGCTCAATGTAATCAATTCTGGCACAGAACCTACTGTCGTAGTTGTCCATGTCCTAAGTTTTGGTTTCTAGTTAGCTACTCTAGATTGCAAGCATTAAACACAATTCCAAAGATTGATATTACTTCATCCTAGCAATCCTATTTTGGGCTAATTCATGAGTACCATTATGAACCCTAAAGTTAACAGGTGAATTACTCATACATGATCAAAGAAAACATGATGAACTGAATAATATAATGCATAGAATAATATATAGGGTTCCAATACAAATCTCTGACTGAGTTCAGATCTTCTATCCTAAACTACTAAAACTGTAAAGTAAAACGTGCGTGGGTGGTGGTTTTGTGGTAGTCTTCTTCCAAAATAAAGTTAGCTTAAAAGAACTTAGAACTTAGGTGGCTAGACAAGGGAAAGTTATACTAAGAATGTTTTTTCCGCTTACGTTATGCGGTTGTCTTTGTTAGCAATTCTCTATTCATCTTGTTTTCGGTGAAATCTTGTAGCCATGTTCTCAATAACCAATAAAACCCCTCCGTGCAACTTATTATCGATATTCTGTTATCTTTTTCTTTTTTCGTATTTGTGTGTTTACGCAGATAATTTGGGTCCTCTAGGAAATTAGGGTTTCCGGATTTTCCTTATTTTACTAAAATCGATAGTGTGAATTTAGGTTCCCACAGCCACTGTAGGAGCAGTATGCAACTTGAAGACAAACATGTTGTATCTTTCCCTTATTGATCAAAATCATTACTATGAACCTGTTCAAACTAGACCAAGACTGCTCTCATTGATTTGGTTGATGAACCAGTTCTTGTGGCCACGTGTTTCTGCGATTTCGAGCAAGACAAGGATTCAGATGATGGAGCATCGATCGACACCCATCCCACACAACCGACCGACTTTGGCAATCAACAATCGATCGACACCCACCCTTTGACATCGATCGACGACCCTGACCCAGGAAATGACATTGCTAACCAAGAATACGACACTTCCTATCTTGAAGAATAAGTAATCGAATACAATGCTCTTGCAGTTGAGGAAGATGGAAATTTCAAAATATCCCATGCAACTAGGAATGCAACATTGATCGACGGTACCCCAATACATCTATCAACGCTAATCCAGCAGAAGGATACGAATCTTATAAGAGTGCTGCTACAAGGAGATTGCGTTGGGAAACAAGAGATGAGTATGGAGTTTATAGAGATGAAAATGGAAATACTCAAGACATAGATGCAAAAATCATCAATATATCCAAAGAAGACATAAGAAAGATCCTCCAAAGAATGCAGTTGTTGGCTGCACACGAATTTGTTTTCCATAGTATGTAGAGAATTTTCAGGAGACCAGATCATCAGCTAACTACTATAACAGAGCAGAGGTAGATGACATGGCACAATGGAACTAAAGAGCATAGGACATATTGATGGATGAGTACTACAAGAAGATTGATGACATCTATTACCCATTCAACAAAAATATCAGCTGGTTAAGCACGTGCATGGAAGAGATGAAGCAAAAGATGGACTATACTAATCAGATGATTCAAAGACAGCACACGAATGGAGAAAACCAATTTTTTTTCCAATGAGCAAAGAAGATGTGGACAAGTTTTTTTCCAACAAGTGAACCAAGTTTTTTTCCAATGAGCAAAGAAGATGTGGACAAGTTTTTTTTCAACAAGTGATATTCTACACCCATCTTCGTCTATACAATGCTAAACGTCAAGCTAATAACTACAACCAAGTGTTGAGTGGGGGCAAACCAATATTAGGTATGTTTTTAATTCATTTTATTTTCATGATTTTACTATCTTCGCATTTTTCTTTATTTGCAGAGAGAAAAAATAGGAAGATCGAGAACTAGAATTGGTCGACGATGGTGCACTACCATCGGTCGATACCGATACCATCAATCGACACTCAGTAATAGAGTCTGGTATAAATTTCTTCCAGAAGCTTTTACTTATCATTTAGTTTTTTTCCCACCTCACCGAGGCGGGATAACACTAGGGAGATTGTTATTTAAGTGTGGGGGGAAGTTTACTGATATTGCTTTCTATTTTGAGCTTTAATTATTTGTGTTCTATTGAATTTAATTGAGTCAACAAAGGAATTATGATCAGTTTAATTTACTAATTATCTATCAATTCTATAGTACCATTCTAGATGTGTTGATTGCAGAGAGTACTAGAGATACCAAAGTGGATCATATTTCCACTATATCACACTTGCTTAGAAAGTTTGGAGAAACCGAAGCCAACCTCCAATATAATACTGACTTATTTGCTTGCTTTGGGATTTGGCATACATTGGCATACTAAAGTCCAAGTCACATGAATTACAAGATTGCCCCGAGACGAGTTTTACCTGGTATATATTATACTCCCTCCATTTCACTTTACTTGTCGTTTTGGGTTTGTGAACACAAATTAAGAAAATATTTAATTTTAAATATTTTAGATAAAAACACAATTAACTATACATCTAACCACATTTTAAACAATATAAAATAGAGTAGCACATAAAGTTAATAAATTCTGCATTGAAATTATAAAACGCCTCTTATTTTTTAGACAAATATTTTTTTCTACACGACAAATAAATTGAAACGGAGGGAGTATTTGCTTGTGTTTTTTGCAAAGAGAGATCTTTATGAGTTTAGAGATTTTTGTAGTTTTAGGGGAGAAAATCAAGACTTCTTTCAAGCTTTGTATTGGAACCTAGTTTTCTATCTCTAATCTTATGCATTATTTTATGTTTATGATTATGTCCTGCTTAGTTATGTCTGAGTAAATGTCTTGTTAGATTTAAGGTTTATTATTTTTTTTGACGGATTAGCCAAACAATAGAATTGCTAGGGTAATTATTAGATCTATCGTCAGTATTGTGTTCTTTCCTTTTGTTCTTGAGTAGATAATTATAACCCTGATATTAGGATAACTGGTACCGACAAGAGTAGGATCATTACCTAAACTAATCATGTTGAGCTTAAGTTGCTAGGGATAATCGAGAGAATGGTCTAGTAATTCTAAGTGAACTTAGCGAATCTGATCGTTTAATGCTTGACTAAGAAAGCCATCAATCAATTTCGTTTGCATACCATCGATCGACAGGCATTCTGGATTTGCACACGAAAGTTGTAAACTCGGAGCTCAGCCATAGATAGATATTAATTATATCATTACCTACTAAATTCGTGTTGTATGGTTGAAAACCTATTGGCTTATATCCATTATAATTCACTACCTGAAACCCCTAGATCTAACTATTTCCCTTAATTCCTTACAACAAACTCATTCCTGAATTATTGTTTCTTATGTTTTATAAATTTCCTAGAAAACTAAGTTGATTATAAAATCTATTGTGTGCCCTAGATCTCAGTTGATTCGATCCCTAAGTAATATAGCTGAACCTCTTATTTGAGAGAGTAATCAATAGCTCACCTAGGGTAATTTGAACACGTATCAAGTGACTAGTATGTTTCTCAACCACAATCCACCAGTTTTATGAATCTTCATCAAGGAAATGTGCGGCAATTTCCTTCATATACTCTTCAGGGCACATATTGACGGAAACAATCTTAACTAGCCTACTCATTCACTGGTCAGTCTTAATTGGATAAACACTACACATGAAGACCCTAGTTCCCAACCAAATCTTGTGGTCCAGTATGTTCAGGTAGGTGGTATGCTCAAATTAATCTTCAAGAAACTCTCTCAAATAAGAGGTTTGGTGTAGTACTTGAGAATCAAATCCACAAAGACTCTATCATTCACACAATAGACTTGAGTTTCAGATTAGGCTAGGCAAACAATATAAAAACAGTAAACAAAAAAGTAAATAGATAGAACGGTTTATACCTTATAAGAAGAAAGTGTTAGTTCGAGGGATTTATTAGGTTCATTTCAAGAACTCTAATGCAATAAGAATATAATCCAGCTCTCGTATGCGTACAAGGAGTGTCAAATGATAATAATAATTGATTTCGATCGATACTTATTTAGAAAAGCACTGACACTCAATCAACAATGTTCAACTAAATCCAAGACCAACTCTCGTATGCGCCTAGGTATCTAATCAAGCAGAGTTCATGTTTCTTTAATTGATTGCACTCTCTTGCCTCTCAATTGTCCTATGATTCTAGGTTTAAATAATCATTCACACTCTCATGCTATTCCAACTACTCCAGATCCTAGTATTACAAGCTAATAGGGTGTAGAAATCAGTATGTAACCTTAGGAATCCTAAAGTTATCAATTGACATTAAGAACATGAAATTCCTAAACCTAACAGGCGTTTACTCAGACATGGAGGAAAGAACACAAAACATAGTTTGAATAAATAATGTTTAAAGAAATCAATGATAAAACTAAATGTGTTTTAAGAGAACTCTGCAGGAGTTCCTCTTTTCTCCCCAACCTTGAAAATTGGAAGAAAAAAAAAGATAGTGTAGAAAGTATAGCCGTGAACAACAGCTTAGAAATCATAAATATAGGATTTGGTCACGTCATGGGGTCTTCTGTAAATATGGGAAACTTTGGGGTAAAGTAGCAATTCTTGAATCTTCATTTAAAGAAATTGGTTTTCTGATTTGAAGGAGTGTCGATCAATACCAAGGGTGTGGTGTCGGTTGACGCTTGTTGACTCTCGACTGCTTCCTCTTGCGAGTTAGATGGACCACTCTTCAGTAAACAAGCATAACTTTTAATCTAGAATCATGATTGACCTAAAAGAGGCAGAACTGGAAAGCTAACTCAAATCTCTACTGTGTGTCTAAACATGAGAAGGTCTCTATCCATACATGAACATCTGACGTATCTGCGAAGATATGCATCACAAAAAGCTCCAGAATCTTCAAAGTTCTTCAAAACGTACCTGAACCTGAAAATAATCTAAAACATACTCCAAACACATATAATAGACTCTAAGTAAGACATATACCATGGTATAAAAGTGGTAAAATTCTGGTATATCAACTCCATATTATTTTTCTTGTCCTAAAGCAAAACATAGAGTAGTTCTATCAAAGAAGTTTGAAAACGATGTATGAACCGAAATTCACAATGTCCATTTTAGTTAATGGAAGAAAGCCAAAATTTTCGATTTTCTTTTAGGATCCAGATTCATTGCGTAAACACACAAATACGAAAAAGAGACAATAACAAAATATTGTAAGAAAATGGATAGGGGGTTTTATTGATTAAGATGAAATATGGTTTACAAACTTTCATCAAAAATTGGGTGAACGGAAATTCGTCAAGAGTGGAGAACAAAAGACAAAGCTGTAAAACATTCTAAGTATTGAACTTGCTAGTCAAGCCACCTAGATCCTAAGTTCTCCTAAAGCTAACAGTAATTTCCTAAGGTCTAATTTTCGGACCCTTTTTCTCCTTCATTTGGATTTCCTTATATATGCCCTCTAGGTCGGTCATTTTTCCTTTTCTGCCCCTGATTCGAGTTTATCACTTTGACAAAATCTTCTTTATCTTCTCGATCTTCAAGATTATCCTGGAATATTGAGATTTATCTTATTTTCCATTTATCTTCTACAAAAATCAACTAAATCATAATTATAGTTTGGGCTTATTCTGGTCTAAAGTTGTAAGTGTGTTTCCGCCACGTTTTAGAGATTTTTCGGCCGTCTTTCGATTTAAATGTTCATACTATTTCTTTGGAGATATTGCCTACCATATTATGTTAGTTTCAATACTGCTGGTTCCTTGAACTAGTTAAACCGATCGTTTAGTCGAGATAACAATGGCATTGATTTAACTGTTACTGTTTTATACAATTGATTTGAAGTTTTACGAGAATACTTTGACATTTTTATCGTAAAACTTTCAAGGGAAACTCCAATCGAGACAAAACAAGTATCAGTTAATTTAGAACTCAAAGGAGAGATTGACGAGGAGGAGATAGTCTTGTCATCTGTTGGCGACGAGACGTGGTGAGTATCTCGTCGTCAACGGGCAACAAGACTTATAGAAGGTCTCATCACCCATGGGCGATGAGACATGGAGCGTGTCTCGTCGCCAACAGGCGATGAGACTTGGATGCGGTGTCATTGCCCGTGGGAAAAAAGACATGGAGCATGTCTCATCGCCCATGGGTGACAAGACTCGGTGATGGTATTTTTGCCCATGGGCAACGAGACATGTAGTGTGTCTCGTCTCCCATGGGTGATGGGAGTAGGAGAAGGTCTTGTTGCCCATGGGGGACATGACATGGAGCGTGTCTTGGGCGTTGATTTCAAGATTACCGTTTCTTACCCCAACAGTTAGCCCTCAAGTTCGCAAGTTTTGAGTTTGACTCTTGCTGGGGAGTGATGTTCGTTTAATTGGAATCTACAGCACGTAGTGGGTTTAAGGTAATCACAATATTTTTTGATTATTTTAGTGCGGAAAATTCCTATATGTATTCGTCCTTCATTCCTCATTTACTCCACACTTCTCCAAATTTCCATCTTCTCTATGCTTCTCTTTTTTAGATCTTTTCCAAACCAAGATGGCCTCCTCTCGTGAGGACAAAGAAACCACGATTTTGAGATGGGCACTGCCTCCATGCGAGTTCGTCGAGTGATCCAGTTCCTGGTGTTGTTTCGACTTACGTGGTCGTGTTTCTCTCGTTTCAGGAAGAACTGACACGCCGTGATGTCGAGATTGAGAGCTCCCTCCGTATTGACCCGTCGAATTATCCTTCCCCAACCAGCGTCTTGGCTCCTGCAGTCGAGTTACCATCTCCCTCTCCGTTCGTTTCTGCAGGTGGAGCGGTTAATGTGCATGCGCCTTCCATGTATGTTTTGGCAGAGCCAACGGGTTCTTCCACGACTCCGGTCCACGTTATCGATACTGAGCAAGTCACTGAGTTAATGCCTCCTTCCCAGCCAAGCGAGAGATTTTTTGGGGATACGTGCCCCCGTGCCACTCCCAGCGTTACGCTGAAGGTCGCAAGAGGCCATGTGCCAATCCCGAGGTTGCAAGGAAAAGGAGGTGTGTCAAAGGCGCTGAAGTCGGACCTTCGCCCCTAGTAGCTTCTGGTTTGGGTTTGAGGCTGCAAAACCACTTAAAGGTTTGTTTCAAGAATTTTCGTTAGCTTGTTAGATCTTTTCTTATTCCTCTTTCTGTTTTGTGCAGTTCGTGTATCTGATCGAAGGGATGATTAACGACTGTGGGTTTGAGGCTGAGTGACTTACAAAACAGGTTGCTGAGTTAAAGGATAAGTTGTCACAATTCGTGGCAAAGTTGGAGGATTTTGAGGATACACACTCCCTTGAAGTATTGCGGTCGAAAACTCGGATTGCGAGTTAGAGAGGGGTCTTGGGAAGACGACAATCTCCTTTCGTAAGGAGAACAATGCTAGAAAGGCCAAGGCTTTGGAGTTGTGTTACCTACAGTGTCATATTGAAACTATAGGAGCCTCGACGAGTCGCAGGACACTGAGGACTATGGCTGAGTTGAAGGGCGCTCTATGCACCAAGTTTCATACCTGTTTGGCAAGAATTGCCAACTCCCTCGACTCCCATATGACTGTTTGGGTAATGATGGAATTAATGTCAGAAACCTATGGGAAAATGCGCACTTTGTGAAAGAAAGAGATAATATCTCAAAAAAGAAACGGGAAAAATCGAGGTCAAATCTCGGCTGACCACGAAGAACGGTTTACATAAATGAGCCATCAGGAAGAGTTTGTCTTGAACCTTAGGTAAATGTATCCCCGAACGGCAATACAACGAAATGACTAGAAGACTCGATCATCTAACTCCAGATGGAGAAGTTGGCCGAGAAAGACATTCAACTCGTCGAACGGATAAATCAAACAACAAGAACTGACCAACTCGCCCGTTTGGCGACTCGGACCGGTCCAACTCGCGAAAAGGGCGAGTTTGCCAATGCAGGCCGACCAACTCGTCGAATGGGCGAGTTGGACAGCACAGACCGACCAACTCACCCGTTCGCCCATTCGACGAGTTTGACAGAACTGGCCGACCAACTCGCCCATTCGGCGAGTTGGACGGCATGGCTCAACCAAATCGCCGAACGGAAAAGTTGGATGGATCAAGATGACCAACTCTCCAAACGGGAGGGTTACGTAGCACAAGCAATCTGACTCGCCCGTTCGGCAAGTCGGATCAATCAATCCATTTTCACCTCATCCTCGTAACTCTCTCATTCAAAACTTGATCGATCTTATCGTTGTTCCGTCTTGGTCCGGATTAACGTTGTAACTTTACCAAAAGAACTTGTTTTCTTGAGAAAAGATCGGGTCGATCATATGAGACGATAACGGTTAACTAAACACATGCAAACACACGTTGTAATACCCCTGACCTAGGGTATCAAGTCAATGCAAGTCAACTGACGTGGATCAAGCCATCCAAGTGTGAAGAAGCTTTATGAGGACACGACTAGAGGTTCGTTCAAAGAAACTGGAGGAAGGGTCGAGCAGATATCATAGTTGGTCGAAGGGATAGAACCGTAGCTTCGAAATGGACAAGACCGAGCATGGTGAAAATTCAAAGTCTGCCAATCAAGTAAGACTCTATCTCAGTCATTTATATGAGTTAAAAGAATACTTATGGTCGAGACCAAATGAATATGGGTCAAGCCAAAATGGAAATGGTCCAGAAGGAGGTTGTTTTGGCCGATATGGTCAAAATGGACAAGAGCTAAGGAAGCTAAATCAAGTTGTGGAAACCTTATCAAGGAGTTTAAAGAAGTATTTTCAGATATCCCTCATCTTTTGGAAGTGGTCAACTCATAAGTCAAAAGTCAACAAAAGTCAAAGGAGAGAGAGTGGTCCCATTGAGCCACATAACCAATCTGGTCGACCAAAAGGGGCATGCCACGTGGAAGAGACCAATTTCCATCAATCCTGGACATGATTGGGAATAAATAAAGGAGTCTTATGGTGAAGAAGGAATGGCCAAAAGGTATTTAAGGAGTAAGAAGACATCAAGATACCTTTTGTTCCCATAACGGGCTACAAAATGTTAAAGGAGGTTTGAGTCAATAAATGGGTGTTTTTCATCAAAACCATGTTATCTAAGCTTCATTTTTGACCCAAAAAAATATTAATGGATTGGGCTGGAACATATGGAAAAGAGTTTTGGAGATTGAAGACCCAAGATAGCCAAATGGGCTCATTTTGCCGATTTGGAGAAGGTAGGAGGAAGCTATTGGAAACATGTCGGGCACAAAAACGCCCATTCAGTGGCTCATCTGCTACACTAAGTGGTCTACGTGAGCTAGGGAGACATGCCTAAGGAGTAGATTTGGTATGTGTTGTGCTATAAGGCCATTTAGAAGCTAATTTTTTGTGTGGTGGCAACTAACCTTGGAGAGCAAGTTTTAATCTGAGATTTTTTGCACTTAATTAGGTCTGGAATGTGGAAGTTCTTATAGAAGATGGGACATAAAGGAGCTGATTCAACGCACTTGCCTTCATGCATGGTTTTGGAGCATAATTCGAAGACAAGTGTAAATCCAAGTGTCATGTGTTCACACCCACTCCACTGGCTATATATAGGACCCCTTGGTTGCGTTTTAGAACTCAAACCCCCCCCCCCTCAAATCTTTCTCTCTCATTCGATCTTTTGTTCGTCCTTGAGAGAGAAAGTACCCAAAACCGATAAAATTTTGTGAGTGTTGTGAGGTTATTGTAAACCCTTTTTCCGTGTGTTAACCCTTAGTCTAGGAACCCTTGAACCGTTCTAGGAGAGGTGGTAAGACCTTAGTTGTTTAGTTTAGGTTCCATCCTTTCCGTTAAACCCTTAATCTTTCTCCTAAACCATTTACTTTAACCTTTAAGTTTAGAGTTTCTTTTGGAGCTGTCTTGTGGCGTGTGAACACCTAGGTGGGTTTCCTCTGTGTGTGTGTGTGTGTGTGTGTGTGTTTGCAGGTTGAAAATCTAAGATGTGTGGTTCTTGGGCTAGAACCACAATGTGGTTTGTTTGTAGAGTGACCTTCCCTCCATGGCTCATCACCGTCAAGTGGGTAGCGCCCATGGGCGAGCACTGCATGACGATGCGGCCCGGTGGTATATCCTCGTGTTGGGACTCTCCGGAGATCATGTTTCTCGACCACGTGACTCTTGTGTTTGTGGTCGAGAGTGTTCATGGTGGAGTGGATAAGGCTCCGTGTGTTAGGGCCCGGGATGTGTGGCATGTGGACCATCCTTTTGTTGACTCGATTCTTTTTAGTTTCTTTTTTTTTGTTGAATCTAGGTTGAGTCTAGAGTGTCTTAAGGTCTCGTGGGCGAGACTGGGGTAGATTAGGATTGTTTTTCTTGTTTAATTTAGTTTCATTGCTTTTAGGGTAGTTGCATGTTTTATTTATCCGCATTGTTTGTTTATTTATTGCCTTGCTTGTTTGTTTGTTTGTCAAGCATGGGCGGGGGAGGGTAGTTGTTGTTAGGGAACTCACTAACAACAACTACGTCTAGACCGGGCATTGCATGGAGGATAGAGGTTGAGCTCCCTCATTCTAGACTCGTACTTTGTGTTTGGAGTCTAGAATAGTACGAGTGTGTTTTCTTTTTCGAAAGTTGTTTTGCCTAATATTGGAAAACAATTTATAGATTGTATTCGGATTTATATGCTCCTACTTAAGGCTTAAATTGATTAACTAAGGATTTGGGTATAGTAGTCATCACTTGTGGGTGGATTTAGTATGTATAGTTCCTACCGTAGGAACTATACTATGTAACTAAGATATAATGTTATAAGGACGTCCTACCAAATTTCAACTAAACAGTGTTGCATTGTATCCACTTATTTATTATCTATAGTTGTAAACATATACGGTGAAAAGGAAAGTTACGTGGATGTCTTACGTAATCCTAATTCTACAAAGTAACCGTATAAAAGTGTCCACACCATAAATCGTTGACGTCAACTCGACATCTATAAAGGAACCGGGAACTTGTATTTGTTAGGGATAAAACCGACACATTTGAAACATAATTGTTAGATAATACATTATGTCAAAATCAATGCTATGCACTTAATTTTCTTCTCAAACTTGGTCATTTGACAAATTCTCCCATTCAAGGGTGTAATCTAATTGCTTTTGGAATAATATATTCTTTCGTGAGTCTTGGATCATTTGCGATTTTCATGTTTCCACCATTTATAATATCCCTCTAACCTGCACGCTCATAAACACTAACTTTTTAGCTTTACTTCAGCTTTACATTGCCATTGATCTTTTTTTGTCTGAACTGACATGGTCATTGATCTTTTGAGGTCATACCCCTTCCTTTAACATTAGTGATCTTAAAAAGGAAACATTTATCCCCGACTTGTTAGAAAAAACCAGAGTATGACCAATAACAAATATAAAGTGAAGCGTGAACAATAACAAATATCAAAGGCCTAATGAAGGAAGTAATAAATATTTTGAAAATAAAGAGTAAGAATCTAAAAATTGGGAATTGAGCTAGTGCAATTTCATCATTTTGCGATAACACCCTACTTAAATTCCATCGAGGGATTAATCCTTTTATGTCCTAAACCAAGAATATCAGTTTTTTACATACCATGTGATGCATGTGGGACCTCTTACAATTGTAAACTTGGCGATTCTTTGTTTTTCCGTCGGCTAAAGTCTTTCTGTTCAGTCCGACTCGATCGCCAAACCTAAAATAAACATTGCAATCTAGACACCTGACACAAAACATCAAATTTAGATTGTAATAAAGCGCTACTGATTACTTATCAATCCGACCAACATTAAATAAAAAGAGATATGAAAGTTCATTGAGTGAAAAATTTTATTTTTGGGCCATGTCTGACTGTATCTTATATAATAAGATAGTTACCTTGCAAACTTTCTCAGCCGCTTGATAGCAGGTGAAAACATACCTAGTATGTCAGCTTTCTTGGCGTCTCATCTTTATCCAAAGAGTTATAGATTGCTAGATAAATAATTAGACAGCTTGAAATAAGCATGTGTATTGTACATAGCACAATCAGAGTTGGGAAGAACTTGCGACAAACAATTAATCAGACATGTATGATAAATGAAAATTGATTTCAAAAATTGGAACTTCTATTCTATGTTGCCACAATGGGTTTGAATGGGTTTCTCTTATGATTTACATTAAATCATTGGAAACTTGTTCATGTTTTGCGCAGCTCCATCATTAGAAGTCTTCCATCCCTCTCATTCATTTGGTGGAGCATGGATCTTGTAAGGAATAAAAAGAACTAAGGTTAATTCACAGCAACCAAAAGATTAAAACCAAGAATAATTGTTTTTGATAATCATGAGTTTACACGCCAAAAACGTCTAACACTACAATGATCATGAGTTTAAAGAACAGAAAAACCTTTGCGTCCAGGAGGAGCATGTCCATGCCCATCAACTCCACGCCCATCAACTCCACGCCGCGTTTCACGGTTTTTGGCGTCTAAGAATCGGACCAGTCGCACCTAAACGGTAGAAGAAAAGCAGACAGCCTACAAATCAGCAAAGGATAAATGATTTAGCCATTACACTGAGAATAAGTTTTGAGAATAAATGTAGGTGTTATCACAAACTGTGAGGATGATGTTTATGGGATGAAGGCTCACCTTTTTATAATTGTAGATTCACCGGCTGAAAGAGAGTACTGGAGATACATTGAATGAGGAATCGTGCTAAGAGAGGAGAGAAGGACGTTAGTGATAACTATTCAATGCATCTTGTAACGGTTGCGGTTTCCCTTTGCCAGCAAGAAGAAATCCAAACAAAACGACATGTATGGAAGCTTGATCCAGAGATACGCCATGATGTTTCGTTCCCAGAACCCTCATGAAACTCCATGGTTGGCAGTATACTAAAGCTGAGGCTGATGAACAGTATAAACCATAGAAATCAAAGGTCACGACTCTTGACGATGAAGTGTGTCTATGGGCTTTGTTATTTATTTTTATCAATCTACTTTAAAAACGTGGTAAGCCCATTTATTTAATTCCATAAAGCCTTAAAAGCCTAATGAAGAGTTTTTTTGTAAAAAAATAAAGAATTAGACATGTATCAAACTCACATATACTTAATTGATGACGTGTAATGGATGAGTAGAGAGACAAACTCTTCTTTATAATAATAGATTAATGCAATTATAACTTGTCCTAAATAAAGTTTGTAAACAAAAAAAATTTTCCCTTAGAATAGAAACAACAAAATATACATGTTTTAAATCTAATAAGACAGCAATAGAAGTTGTCGTAGCACAGTGGTAAGTAAAAAATGTATCAAATACACGAAACCAAGGTTCGATTTCCAGCAAATGTAATTGTTTAAAATTACTTCCATTACATAACGGCGTTTTTTTGCGTAATTTAACGGTTGACTAACGCGATGTTAGACAATGTAGGTTTTCGTGCTACGAAATGAAGTTTTGGTCAAAAATTTAAATAAAATCTTAGTTCATGTATGATTTTTCACTTATAATTTATTTGGGTATAAAAGGCACGGCAAGAAATGTTGGGGTCGAAAAAGGCACTTCCCCTTCTCTTTGCTAGCGATCACTGCGTGGAGGGTGTCGACTGCCCTCGTCGACTTATGGATCGTGCGCGAATTAGCACGTTCTTTTTTTTGAAGAACCCAAAAATCCTCTCATCATTGCTTCTTGGTACTAAAATGTATGTACCTGAAACACAAGAAAAAAATAATGTAAGTAAACTAATAAAGAAAATACCTAGACTAAATCAACAAATTGAATCTAATGGCGAATTCTTGCTCCCCGGCAACGGTCCCAAATTTGACAGAAGTGTTTTTATGTATTTCAATGCAAACTCTATCAAATTAACCCTACGAACTACTCTTCCCAAGAGAGTTCAAATTATAGTATTTAGGGATTGAATCCACAAAGAGCGTTGGAACACAATAGACTATAGATGTTTAAATTAAGCTAAGCAAACAGTTTATTAAAGAAGTAATAGTAGACAAGTAAGTAGGTGATTGGTTTGATAACAATAACATGAAATAGCTAGATCTAGGGATTTATCAATCAATGGATTCAAAATACAAATCAAGGATGCTAAGGGTTTTATAGATCAAATTTTAGATATCGAATTCAATATGAAAATAAGTAAGCTCTTTCATGCAATTACTAATCAGATGCCTAAGTTCTATGTTCCAGCTCTCGCATGCAAACAAGGATCAAGCGTCGATCGATACCAATGCTTGGGTATCGATCGATGCTACCTCAGACAAGCATTAACACACATATGATAATGTTCAGCTATAACCTAAACCAACTCTCGTATGCGCCCAGATATCTAATCCACACAGGGCTCGGGTTCCGATAATTAATTGCACTCTCGTGCCTCTCAATTGTCCTATGATTCTAGGTTCAAGTAATCAGTCACACTCTCGTGCTATTCCACTACTCTAGATCCTACTATTACAAGCCACCCTGGTGTAGAGATCTATAGGTAACCTAGCAATCTTATGACTATCAATTTGACATTAAGAACATGAAATCCCTAAACTTAACAAGATGATTACTCAGACATGGAAGCGATAACACAAATCATTGTTTGGATAATACTAGATATAGAAATTAATATAAAGAACCAAAGGAGTTCCAGGAAAACTCTAAAGGAGTTCCAGGAAAACTATGAAGGAGTTCCTCCCTTCTATCCAAACACTAGAACATTAGAGAGAATAAAGTTTGGTGTCTAAACAAGGGCATAGAAACATATATATAGGGTTTTAGGTCGCCCATGGGTATTTTGGTAATTTGTGATGGATTTTGGGCTTAAATTGGCCAAAAAAACAAGTTGATCCTGTCTTCTGGGATCACCTTCGATCGACACCAAGGCTGTGCCGTTGATCGACAACCATTCATCTTCTTGACAGCTTCCTCTTGCGAGGTAGACAGACCACTCTTCAGTAAAACGGGCATAACTTTGGCTGTAGGCTCCTGATTGGCCTCAAACCGGTGGAATTTTAAAACTAACTCAAATATTTATCTTTTGTCAAAATGTCAGCTCAATCTTACCGTGGGAAGGTTTCCATCCATATCTAAACATCTGACGTGTCTGCATAGTTTGGCATCTCTAAAAGCTCCAGAATCACCAAAGTTCTCCCAAACGTGCCTGAACCTAAAAATACTCTAAAACATATAATAGACTGTAAATAGGGCTGATACCATGCCACAATAGTGGTAAATATCAGTCCCTATCACCTGTTCGGCGAGTTGGATAGTGTGCTCAATCCAACTCACCCATTTAGCTAGTTGGACTGGTCCATCTCGCCGAACGGCCATTTGGCGAGTTGGACTGCTCATTTGGCTCTGTGCTCTATTTCTCTTGAGTCTTTAGCTCGGGAACTTTTGTTAGAATTGTGTCGAGAGAGATTTCGTATGGAAACGAAATTTTAACATTGATTTTGAGATAACTGTTGTTGACCACAATGGTCGTTTGTTTTCCCGAAAATTGTTTCTTTTGATCAGACCATCCTAGCCGAGAAATTGTCGTATAACTTCTTTCTTTTAAATTACACGAAGCTTTTGTCCTGGATTTAAACTATTTTTTAGATAAGAATTATTCCTTAGGATTTTTCTAGCATTGATTCTATCATGGCCAATTTTTACACCAACAGTTAGCCCCCGAGCTCGTTAGAATCGTGAGGTTCTAGCGAGCGGTTTGGCAGGTTTGGTAAGTTAGGCAGAATCCATGGTTGAAAAAGTCTGTTGAAAGTGGTCTACTCATTCCTCTAAGATAGGAATGCAGAAGGATTGGGGTTGCGCCTTGTGAAGGCTGCTTACGTACCCTTGTAAAGGGATCAAGCCTTGCGTAGTTGGTCCCCGAGTTAAGGTTCTGAATTCATGTTTTCCAGTGAGACCTTTATGGTTTAGTTGTGTGTCGTGTAGAGATTATCGGGCATGTTTCTGCCAAAGGCATTGTATATTGGACCTTTTGTCGGCCTCAAGACTAGCCTCGTAGGCTGTTTATATTGGCTGAGTGTGGCCGTATTTATGTTTTCGGGACTGACAGGGTGTGGCTTCGGATCCCGGACGCTTTGCGACTTTTCTAATGAATAAACTAGGCTTTTCACTTGAAAAAGAGTTTAAGTAGATTCACTACAAGAAAACATAGTAAATTCTGAAGGACATTCCGACGGAGACGCAGTTCCTCGGAATATACTGACGCAATTCTGACAATATTCCGAGGAAACCCAAAAATTATGTTTCCTCGGAATATCAACGGAAAATACCAATGATATTCCGGGGAACACATTTTCGACGATAATTTGAAACCCCAAACAAGGTTTCCTCGGAATATTCCGAGGAAATTCCGAGGAAACTTCATTTTTTAAATTGAAAACATCATTTTACAGTTAGAAATGAAACAATACGACTAAAAAAACCTTACTAAGTGACTTAAATTGATTTTCAGTCCAAATGTTAGTTTGTCTTCAAATAATAAACAATTTTCCAATTGTATGAACGAAATTCATACACCTCAAGAGAAACACTTCTACACTTTAATGAACGGGAACATCAATACTTGTAATCGATTTCAAAATTTTGTAACTTCATGATTTATGCACATCTATAGAAAGAATCCTCAATGTTATGCATTGAAAAACTTTGAAATTGTGTAAGAAATGATATAGGGTCCACAAATTTGAGGTTTTGAAACCTTAAACAAGGTTTTCTCAGAATTTCCTCGGAATATTCTGAGGAAATTCCGAGGAAACTTGATTTTTTGAACCGAAAACATCATTTTACGGTTAGAAATGAAACAATACGACTAAAAAAATCTTACTAAGTGTCTTAAATTGAGTTTCAGTCCAAAAGTTAGTTTGTTTTCAAATAATAAACACTTTTCCGATTGTTGAACGAAATTCATACACCTTAAGAGAAACACTTATACACTTTAATGAACGGGAACGTCAATACTTGTAATCGATTTCAAAATTTTGTAATTTCATGTATTATTCGTACTATTCTAGACTCGTACTATTCTAGACTCGTACTATTCTAGACTCTACTATTCTAGACTCGTACTATTCATACTATTCTAGACTCATACAATCTATAAAAAGAAAACACACTCGTACTATTCTAGACTCCAAACACAAAGTACAACCAGCATGAGGGAGCTCAACCTCTATCCTCCATGCAATGCCCGGTCTAGACGTAGTTGTTGTTAGTGAGTTCCCTAACAACAACTACCCTCCCCAGCCCATGCTCAACCTCTATAAATGGTTTGTGCACATCTATAGAAAGAATCCTCAATGTTATGCATTGAACAACTTTGAAATTATGTAAGAAATGATATAGGGTCCACAAATTTGAGGTTTTGAAACCCCAACCAAGGTTTCCTCGGAAATTCCTCGGAATATTTCGAGGAAATTCCGAGAAAAATTGATTTTTTGAACCAATAGGAAGACATGCATAGTATATTCTCCTTTCCTCGGAATTTCCTCGGTATATTCCGAGGAAATTTCGAGGAAAAGAGTATATTCTATCCTCAATTATGATTTTTTTGTCCGATTAATGAATATTCCGAGGAAATTTCGACGTATTTTTTAGTGTTCCTCGGAATTTCCTCGAAAATGTTTCAATGACCGGGAAAAGGAACCGCAAAAATTTTTGCGAAAATTAAACTAAGTGATTTCCGACGGAATACCGACGAACAGTATCCGTCGGAAATATCGGTGTTTATTATCCAGAAACCTTTCTTCTTCCCCCTTTCTCCTATCTCTCTCTCAAATTTTCGGCGAGCTCTCTCTTCTCCCTCCGTTAATTCCGGTCAATCCTCTCTACTCCTCCCCAAAATCTATTATTAAACATGTAAGAACCCTATTCCACTCTCTTTGGCTCTTTTTGTTAGGTTTTGGAATGAATTTGATGATTTTAGAATAGTTAGATTGATGTTTTTTTATTTTGGATTGTTAGAATTGTTAGGGTGATTGGTAGATTGATGATTTTATATTTACAAAACTCTTTTTATATTTATGAAAATGTTTTTTGGTTGGGATTGTGTAATAAAAGGTTATAAAACTATTTTTAGATTGATAAAAACGTTTTTTATATTTACAAAACATTTTTTGTATATATAAAACTGTATTTTATATTTATATAACATTTTTGTATATAAAAACTATTTTGGATTTATTAAATACGTTTTTAAATTTACAAAACTATTTTCATATTTATTAAAACGTTTTTCATATTTATAAAAAAAAATTTATATTTATAAAACATTTTTTGTATATATAAATACGTTTTTTATATTTATAAAACGGTTTTTTGTAAATAAAATCTATTTTTGATTTATTAAATCCGTTTTTATATTTACAAAACTATTTTTATATTTATAAAAACGTTTTTCATACTTATAAAACGTTTTTGTATTTATAAAAATGTTTTTTTGTATTTATAAATATGTTTTTCATATTTATAAAACGTTTTGTATATAAAATCTATTTTTGGATTTGTTAAATCCGTTTTTATATTTATAAAACTATTTTTATATTTATAAAATGTTTTTTATATTTATAAAACTTTTTTTATATTTAAGAAAATGTTTTTTATATTTTCTCGAAAATTTCCGAGGGACAGTGTTCCTCCGAATATTCTGAGGAAATTATCCCTCGGGAGTTTCCGAGGAAATTATTCCTCGGAAATTTTCGAGGAAATCCCGAGAAAATATTCCTACGAAAAGTTTCCTCGGAATTTTCTCGGAATATTTCGTTCTCGGTATTTCCTCTAACTGTCTGACGAAATTCCGACGAAATATGTTTTTCCGATGATATATTTTCGACGACCATTTTCGTCGGAATAACGTCGGAATATGCATATTATGACGAAATTCCGATGATATTTGTCGTCGGAATATCGCTGCTTTCTTGTAGTGATTCGTATTTTTGTTAAGTATAGAGGGAAGGATACGAGTTGTCATCTCGCTCCCAACTCTTTTGCGGATCGTCCTTTTCGTTGCTCGTTCGAGATGTTTGAGAAGTTTTCCAAAGTTTCTAGAGCGCTTAGATATAGACGAAGAGACATTCTTTAAATATCACGTAGATTTTTAGTATCATGCCTTGAGAAGTTAGAGACCAGTGTTGATGCGCCCTTGGATAGCACACCGGGCAAAACAGACATGCATGACTTTATCATGGGAAGCAGTAAAGATATATGTTCATTGTTTGACTCATATCTTCCAAACCACGAGGCTTCTACGCATGAAATTGCTTGTAGAATGTTCTCAACTAAATTATGGAGCTCCTTGAAGAAGAATCAGATAAAATGGAGTTCAGATGTGGGAGTTATGCCATTTACAAACCAGGTGATCTTCAGTACTCGTGAACTCAGACATGTGCGCATTCATGTGAGATGGACCGACACTGCCTTGGAGATGGATGAGCTAATTGACACTATCTTGTATGAGCTTAATACTCAAGTAATCTGGATTGACACTCATTTGGACGAGCTGAGCGAGTTAGTTCGATCTTCCGAGCTGGTTCGACCACCCGAAAAACTGAAAATGGCTAACCTTATTCCTGATGGACCAACGACCAATTCAATCATGCCAAAGGAGATTATTAATGATTTAAATGTCCAAGAAATCATTGGGCTTGATGATTTTCGAAAATATTCAAAACCAGACTTGTTTCTGCCAATGGAGAAAACGATAAAATATTGGTTGAGGGAAAAGATGGATTTCGACCAGGCTTCAAAGGGATATGTCTTGGCCCATATCAGGAGCAGGAGCATATTTTCACTTTTAAAAGTCCTGGTCGTGGCTATATCAAGAGGCAGTCAAGTTTAAGTCAAAGACTTTATTTGGTCAAGTCTTTGTTTCTATTTCCTATGCCTTGTTTTTAGCACATTCTTCTTTGGATTTGTACAACTTGTAATCCTATAAATAGGGCCTAAGAGTCACAAAATAAATCATTGCATTTTCCCTTTATATTTGAGTTTATCTCTTTGTTCTTTGTTTAGAACATTTCTTGTTTCTTGTTGAGTTTTCTCCCAAGTAAACATTCTCTATTTCGTTGGACTTGTGCGTCATATCAAGCAACGTTTAGAAACAATTCTTTTGTTGGACTTGTGCGTCATATCAAGCAACGTTTAGAAACCATTCTTTTGTTGGACTTGTGCGACATATCAAGCAACAACTGAAGTTTGGTAGTATCAAGAGACTTTCCGCCCCTCTTGTGTCACCATTCGATCCACCAGTTCTCCCTTTGGCAAGTTCATATCCCCCTTAGTCTGATTGAGTGATCATGTTCGAATCTAGGACATATCAAGATGATGCGACCCTGACCAGCATCATGGAACAAGGTATGAAAATCAGGTATGAACCAACTAGGCAGCTGATAATAGCTTGGCTTAATGGGTTGTTTATGGGCCTTATCGGTTTGAACCATAAAGTTCTAAACCGAGAGAAGCTAATGGGTTGATACAAAACATGGAGGCCTTATTCTAATTAAAAAATCATTGTTTGAGATTATTGAAGAAAGACCCAACAATAATCTACAATTCATGGTCGAATAATATATCAATCTGACGGGAATTCTTTGACAGTCGACCATGTGAAAGGACTCGACCAGCCGAAGAGTCTTTGTTCCAAACCTTCCAACTTCGGTCAAGTCATCATTTCTAGTAAAGTCTTCTATGTTTAAGAGTTTGTTAGTTTCTATGTTTGATTAGTCCTTTTGTATTCCAACCTCTTATATTCTATGCCTATTATATAAAGGTTTGCTTTGTATTATTTCAAATCATTCAACTTTTTAATAAAAACATTTCCTTTTAACTTGTTGAATCATTTGTTCTTCATTGAACATCTTATCTTTTGAGTCGTCGGAGTGTGTCATATCTTCGGGCTTAGAAGTTGGTGGTATCAAGAGACTTTCTGCACCTCTTGTGTCACCTTTCGATCCACATCCCTTGATCGTTTGTGCTTTTTAGCTCATTCGGTGCAAGGCTTATCCAATTTACCAACCTTATAGTGATCCTTCAACTTAGTGCGTATCAAGTGTGCTGGGTTTAGGGTAAGACCTAGGTCTAATCACGTTTTTAGGGGGTGCGATGACTACTTTTGCTTACGTTTCCCGTATCGATTTACCTGATTCCATCCCGCTTTTATGTCTCCCGAAAGTGCTGACCAAAATTTCAGGTTTCTTATGCCGTGCTATTACCCTTGTGTCGAGTGTTCGAGAGCTAACCCTACGAGATGGCTTAGTCTGTTTAGGGCGTTGAGAGTTTGTTGTGATCACAAACAACCTTATTGGTAGATATTACCGTTTTTGAATCTTCGCGAACGATACATGTTTAAGAGGTGTGTGTGTTTTATAGCCGTGATGGACTGTTTTTAAGGTCAGCATTCTGTTTCAGAAAGTTTTGACGAAAAATAATTCTTCGAGCGTCAGCGACGTCTCGCTGTTATGAAGGTTGATTTTTTCTTTTGTATGCCGCATTTCGTGCTTGAAATGTTTGCAAGCTTGAAGATGTGTGGTATCGCAAGGTTTTCTTTTTAACCATTAAGAAGAGAAACGTTTTGGTTTGTTTCCGAGGAATTAAGACCAATGGGTCGCGTAAATTTGTCCCTGAGAATATGCGAATTCCTTCATTTTTCTTTGTGAAGAGTCGGTCCCCCAAGATTTATTTCGTGTATAGTTAAGGATGCTTCGTATTTCTCTAGGAGCTTTGTTACGAGTTTTTCCTTATGTTTCGTTTTTTTCTTGTAAAACATTGTAGGTTTAAAGTAAACTGTAGAACATATTGAACTTGGTCGGTTGTCGACAAGTTTAAGTATTTCGTTAACCGTTCAGTGGTTACGACTAAGTTTCGATATTAAGAATTTATCGTATGATTTCTAATTATGGGGTATACGATAGTTATTTGCACTTGGCGTATTTAGACTAATCGTGGATTGTCGTTTTGCCTATAAGTGATTAGATGGAGCAGTGGTCGCTTAAACCGAGGATGTTTTTGGTCACGGATTAGACTATGGCACATTCATGCTAACATTAAGGTCATGTTAATTTAGAACTGTTCTAAAGAGGATGCCGAATTCCGGTTCCGATTTTTATCGGAAGGGGTAATTGGCCGAGGGGCAAAGAGCGTTTGTCGAGATCGATGGGCCAAGTCAGAGTTTTTCTTTCTAAGATGGCCAATGGTGTTAGAAACGATTTTCCACTTTAGGTATCAGTTACATGATGAATGTTTCGTATAATGTTTACCTATAGTCGTACGGAAATTATTTTGTTTTTGTATGATGAAGACAAAACCTAAGAGGCTCGATAAACCACCAGTGCAAGATGATTGCATGCTCGGATTGAACCGAGGGAGATGGGAGGCGGAAGCCAACGAGGTGCATGGCTAAAGAATGAGATTTGTAAGGTCGTAGTGCGAAGAGATAAAGTTTAGTCTTTTCGTTGAGAGACGAGACATGTGACTTTGTTTTTAGCTATACGGAAATTATCCAAAACACTTCTCCGTAAAACATGATATGTTCGTTTCCGAAAGTTTATTCGCATAACTTGGTGTGGCTATACAAAGGATGTTTCGCGTAAGTTTTACAAAAAGTGAATGGCATAGAAGTAAAATGAGAATGTCTCTCGCAGATTACTCGTGATATTTGCGGATGACGAATGTGTTTTCCTCATTCTCTTTTTCGCATTGCGAAGTCGTTTTTCATGACACCGATCTTGTTTTCCCGTAGGTTCTTCCGTATAAAATGTTGTAGTTATACGAAAGTAATGGATGATCGGTTTTATGAGGCATTGCATTGCCTAAACGATTTTCTGTCTACTGCTGCGAGAGTTTGCTTTGTCGAAAGCGTTATCTTGAGGCTGAGACAAAAAAAATTGAAGTGTGGGAGTATACAAGTATAGTATATGTACCTACTCCCTCCTTTTTTACGAAAAAACAGCTGAACCGATATTTTTAAGGGTTGTGTATGTTTTTTCTTTCGCAGATTGGGATTATCGAAAATCCAGGTCGGTTTAAAGAAGACGCTACGATTGTGACTTTGTGAGTTTTGGGTTGACGACTAGGAATATGTCGGTTTTAAAAAAAAAAATTGTTAGGGACGAGTCAGTTTTAGGACGACGTTCGCGTTTCTAGTTCTTTCTTTCTTTAAAAAGCGAGCTCAGTATGTGTGGCGATCGTTCCTCGGTTTTCCGAGAGTTTAGATCGGTTTGCAAGATATTCCTGAATAGTCACAGAACAATAAATCGAGACAGGAAAATGCCAAAGACTTAGCTCGCTAGATTATTCTCTTTGATCTTAAGTTCCTTAAAGTTGTATGGCGATCTCTGAAGTGTTTTTATTTCTTAGTACTTTCCTACGAAAATTCCAAGTCTGATTTCAAAAACTTCCAAGCTGGCCACCTTAGTTTTCTCGAATGTTTAGGTTAACCTCTTCTCCGTTTTGCTTGCTCATCTTCCCTTCCTCTTCTAGTGTCTATATGTCCCTTAATAATGGTAAAAATATTAGTTCATCCTGGTCGGGTTTAGGCTCGAACCTGTCTTGTCGTTTTGGTTCGCCGATCAATATTTTTTATATTGGCGTTTATCCTTTGAAACTTGGCATTTTTCGAACTTGACTTTTATCTTCTCCTGTAAATAAAAGATAGACCGTCATAATTTCATTGGCTCGATTTCGTCTAAAATCGTAAGTGTACTTTTAGTCGTGTGTCAGACCTTTTTCGGGTTGTTTTTCGGCTTAAACATTTTTATGATTTCTTTGAAAGAATACTTTTGATACAACGCCAATTTTTATAGGAAGGTTCAAATACGTATATTTGAGGCGACTAGGGTGTTAAGTTAACCGTTGCAGTTATATAAGATCAATCTGAATTCATACGAGAAAATAAGTCTTTGTGGTTTTTATCGTATAAATTCAACGATAAATCCAATCGAGATGAAACAAGAGACGTTTCGATCGAGATTCAAAAGAGAACACAAAGAAGGACGTAAGGGCGATTAGGGTGCCCCAGAGGGTGAATAAGATTCCCAAGCGGGCGAGTAGGATGCCCAAGAGGTCGAGTATGAGCAAGCCAAGGAGTTTAGGCGAGTCTTACTTGTTTTTGTCATGAAATCTCAATGGAAACTCTGATTGAGATGAAACAAACAGCGTTTCAATCGAGATTCGATAGAGAAAACAAAGGAGAAGCTCATCAGGGAGCGAGTTGGACGGTGTGCGTCCAACTTCTTTTAATCATAAAATCTCAACTAAAACTCCAGTTGAGACGAAACAAAAAGTGTTTTGATCAGGATTCAAAAGAGAATGCGAAGGTGATCTAAAGGATAGTTTTTTGGTCCAACTCGCCAAACAGACGAGTTGGACATCTTGTTCCAACTTGCCTGTTTGGTCCAACCCTTGAATGGGCAAGTTGGACGGCTCGTTCGGTCCAACTCACATGTTCGGCGAGTTGGACGGTGTGTGTCCAACTTTTTTCAAGCGTAAAATCTCAACGGAAACTCCTATTGAGACGAAATAGAGCGTTTTGATCGGGATTCAAAGGAGAACGCAAAGGTGATCCAAAGGACTGCTTGTTCGATCCAATTCGCCGAACGGGCGAGTTGGACGGCTTGTTTGGTCTAACTCGCCGAATGGGCGAGTTGGACAGCTCGTTCAGTCCAACTCGCCGAATTAGTGATTTGGACGGCTTGTTTGGTCCAACTCGCCAAATTAACGATTTGGATGGCTCGTTTGGTCCAACTCGCCAAATTGGCAATTTGGATGGCTCGTTCGCTCCAACTCACCCGTTCGATGAATTGGACTGGTCCGACTTGAGTTTTGTTGATATGCTGGTGCGGTCGTTTCGTAAATGTTTTCAATTTGTTTCTACGAAAGTTGTAGCATAAAATGCTAACTCGTTTCACTTTGCAAACAATGTTCCATAAAATATTTTCAAGTTTGATTTTACAAAGCTGTTTCGGAAAATGTTGTTGAGCTTTAATTTTACAAAAGTTATTCCGCAAAATGTCAGGAGTTTAGTTTTACGAAAGCTTTTTCATAAAATGTTGTTGAGTTTAATTTTACGAAATTCGTTATGTAAGAGTGTTTTCGTGTTTGGCTGTACAAGAGCCGTTTTTTCCGAAAACTCACGTTTTAGCCCTGAAACTTTGGTTGTGATGACCTTAACTATCGGGGGTCGACTTAATCAAAGGTTTTCTCGTTTCCGCATGATTGATCTGAGGGGATTTTGAGTAGTTTTTCCGAAGTAAGTTTAAGTGACAATCATCGAGATTTCCCTGAATATGTCACGTAGAATCAAAGCTTGACTTTTTTACGAAATCTTAGGTTTCATAAAACGTTTTAGCAGTGAGGGATATAACCTCTCATTTTGTTTAGTTTAGTTTTCGTCAGCCTTTTCACGTTTCGACTGATTCAATAGAGATCAACTTCGTTTCTTCGAAAATTGTTCGGCAGAAGTAAAACAGTGGGGGTTGTGCGCCTGATTTGATGTTTCCTTTCTCCATGAGTAATCTAGGTTTCTCCGCAATTTCTGGGAGAGCAAGTTTTATTTTTCCAAAAAGTCGAAAAGTTTTTTTTGGCGAACCCTTATGCGCTGAGATTTTTCCAACTCGGTAATGATACGAACTTTACAGAGTTTGATAGATTTTATCATTGTCTTTTCTGTTTAGTGACAGAAATCGCAAGCTTGTTTCGGTACTCCGCCTGTGGTGAAACGTCACGGCAAGGTTTTCGATTTTCTCAAGCACTGCGGCGTTTGCATAAGCGTTAGCGATGGGAGAAGTCACTGCTGAAGTTGTTTTACCAGCGTTGTTGCGAGCTGCGGTATTGTCTTTCGTATTTCGAGACATTGTCTTGATCAAGCATTTTGTGGCCATGAGTTAGAGTTATCTGACCCCCCCCCCTCTTCATATAGAAAAAGTGGATCTTATCTCGAATTGCGTAAGAGCGTTGCAATCGTTACAAAGGATTATCAAAGCTTCGGTCGCAAAAGCTATTAGTGCGTTACGTAGTTCTAAAAACCAAAAACCTTAAACCTAGTTGAGTCGCAGAATGATAACGAAAGACGCAAAATATATGAGAAAATGTTTTGATTAATTTTGGACTGAACCTTATGATAGGCTGCCTACGTAACCCTTTCAAGGATCAAGCCAAATGTAGTTCAATTAAAAGAGTGAACCAAGAGATCGAACTTCCAGAGCAAGTTCATCTGGTAATCGAGTGCCAGTCATAAAAACCTAGCTTGTCAAAAATAAAGCTTAGGGTTTCTAAGTGAAATGAATTGCAGACTCTAAAGAAATCAGAATCATCGAACAAAGATGGAGAAACGTCTGAGTATAACTCTGTTGTTCTAGCCACCTAAGTTCTAAGTTCTTCTACGATAGACCTTCTCTAGGTCTAAATCTTCAGATCCTTGAACCTTTTGCTTTAACTCCCCTTATATATGCCTTCTGGGTTGGTTCCCCTTTTCTTTTTTGCCCCTAGGTCGAGTTTATCGTTCTGCAGACCTTTTTATCTCGATCTTCATCATTATCTTGGAAACTTGACATTTATCTTCCGATTTCTTGAGATTTTATCTTCTTCAGCAAGTAAAGATACGCCGTCATAACATTCCTGGGCTCAATTTTGTACGAAATCGAAAGTGGTTCTTTAGCCGCGTTTAAGGCCTCTTTGGGCCGTATTTCGACTTAAACGTTTCACGATTTCTTTCAAAGAACATTTAATGATATGACGTCGATTTAACGAGGAAGTTAACACTTCTCATATAGTTTACACAACTGTGGTGTTAAGTTAACCGTTGTCGTTTATACGATAACGATGAACTTCGTTCGGGAAAATGAGTCTTCGCGATTTTTATCGTAAAGTTCCAATGATAACTCTGATCGAGAAGAAATGAGTAATGGGTCAGTCAAGGTTTAACATAAGGCATAAGATCAGGTCCATGTCGCCTTACGGCGAGTCAGGAGGGGTTGATCCAACTCGCCGAACGGGCAATTTGGATGGTGTGCTCGATCCAACTCGCCCATTTGGCGAGTTGGGCGGTGTTCTCGATCCAACTCGCCGAACGGGCGATTTGGGCGGTGTGCTCGATCCAACTCGCCCGTTCGGCGAGTTGGACTGTTCGTTTGGCTATGTGCTCTATTTCTCTTGAATCTTTAGATGGGGAGCTTTTGTCGTATGGAAAGGCAATTTTAACATTGATTTCGAGATAATCATTGTTGACCACACCAATCGTTTGTTTTCCCGAAAGTTGTTTGTTTGGATCAGACCATCTTATCTAAGAACTTGTCGTATAACTTCTTTCTTTTAAATTACACCAAGCTTTTGTCTTGGATTTATACTTCTTTTTTAGATAGTAAATATTTTTCGAAAGTTTTCTTGCATTGATTCTGTCGTGATCGATTTTTCTTCCAACAATATGTAAGGGATTCGTTTCATCACGCTCTCCTACGTGCATGTTGAATACATTTAACATAATGAACATTTTGAGTACATATACAACATATCCATCATTTTGAATAATACGTTCAATACAATTTAACTCACATAAGTTTCAATGTGGACTACTATCACATGAGAAAGGATATTGTCCGTCGACAAGCATCCAAAACCGGCTGCAGCCTCTGAGAGAACATCCTGATGTTTTCTCTAGAGTTAAAGCTCCATCTGAGAGCTATATTCTGCAGTCTCAGACACATGTCGAGCAAGACAGTCCACATGCAGCCAGGTTTTCTTTGAGGCAAAGGAAAGGCCTAGATCATAAAGAGGAGCATTCACATCGATATGATATAGGAGAGAGACGTTATGAGAATAATTATAATTACTCTCGCTACAGGGACATGGATGGATACCGCAGGGAGGATAAAGTATCCAGAAATCGATCTGACTTCCATAGAAGCAGTTGATTTGGAGGTAGTCGGTATGCACCTTACCATCACAAACAAGACCAAATATGGAGAGCTAAACCAGTGCCAATTATGGATAAGGTGGAGGATAAGCAGCGGCCTCTTGTTCATGTTGAGGAATGGAAGGGGGACTATGTGGATACTTGCGATGTCTCACTAGACTGTGTCGAAGGTCGAGTTTTTTTTCGTAAGCCGCATTTTGTGCCCACAAATGTTCGTGGCTTGAAGATGTGTGGCATCGCAAGGGTTTTTGTTTTAACCTTACGGTAGAGAAACGTTTTTGTTTTATTTGTGGATATTCGCAGCCAAACTGATGTCCTGTTCAGACATTAAGTTGTTTTTGATTTGTTAGCGAGGCATTAGGACCAATGGGTCGCGTAATTAGACCATTAGACTATGAGACCTCCTTCAATGTGCTTTGTGAAGAGTCGAGATTTATTTCGTGTATAGTTAGAGATGTTTCGTATAGCTCTAGGAGCTTTGTTACGAGTTTTTCCTTATGTGCCGCTTTTTAACTTGTAAAACATTGTGGGTTTAGAGTAAACTGCAGAACATATTGATCTTGGTCGGTTGTCGGGAGTTTAAGTTTTACTGTTAACCGATTGGTGGTTACAACTAAGTTTCGATATTAAGAATTTATTGTATGATTTCCGATTCTGGGTTTATACGATAATTATTTGCACATGGCGTTTTAAGCTAATCGGGATTTCCGTTTTTGCCTTTAAGTGATTGGATGGAGCAGTGGTGGCTCAAACATTTTGGCTTGGTCTAGGATGTGTTCAGCCGCATAGCCGAGAACTTGCTGGTCACCGTTAGCACTATGGCACGTTCGTGTTAACATTAGGGTCATGTGTTTAGAATTTTTCCTAAAGAGAATGCCAAATTCTGGTTAATATTTATGAAGGCGTATTGGCCGATTGCCAAAGAGCGTTTGTCGAGATGATGGGCCGAGTCCGGAGTTTTTCGTGCTAAGATGGCCAATGTGTTAGAAACGATTTTTCCCATTTTTAAGGTATCAATTAGAAGATGAAAATGTTTCGTATACATGTTCATCGAAAAAAGTTTCTGAAAGTTTCTTTGCATACTTGGTGCGGCTATAAGAATGATGTTTCGCTGGTAGTTTTACGAGAATTGAATGGCATAGAAGTAATTTTGAATCTCTCTCGCAGATTAATTCGCATTTGCGAACGTGTCATAATTATACGAAAGTAATGGATGATCGATTTTATGAGGCATCGCATTGCCTAAATGATTTTTTGTCTACTGCTGCGAGAGTTTATTTTACCAAAAGCATTTACTTGATGTCGAGACAAAAAAAAACTGAAGTATGGGAGTATATGAGTATAATATACGTACATACTCCCTCTTTTTTTATTACGAAAAAACGGATGAACCAATATTTTGAAGGGTTGTGTACGTTTTTTCTTTCGAAGATTGGGATGATCGACAATCCAGGTCGGTTTAAAGACGACACTAGGATTGTGACTTGGTGAGTTTCGGGTTGACGACTAGGAATATGTCGGTTTTTAAGAAAATTGCTAGGAACGAGTCGGTTTTAAGACGACATTCGCGTTTCTAGTTCTTTCTATCTTTAGGAAGCGAGCTGAGTATGTGTGGCGATTGTTTCTCGGTTTTGAGAGTTTAGATTGGTTTGGAAGATATGCCTGAACAGCACAAAACAATAGATCGAGACAGGAAAATGCCTAAGACCTAGCTCGCTAGACTATTCTCCTAGATCCTAAGTTCCTTAAAGTTTTATGGCGATCTATGAAGCATTTTTATTTCTTAGTACCTTCCTACGAAAATTCCAAGTCTGATTTCAAAAACTTCCAAGTCGGACATACCTTAGTTTTCTCAAAGGTTTTGGTTCACCTCTTCTCCATTTTGCCTGCTCATTTCCCCTTCCACTTCTCGTGTCTGTACGCCCCTTAAGAATAGTAAGAATTTCAATTCTTCCTGGCCGCGTTTATGGTCGAACCTGTCTTGTGGTTTTGGTTTGTCGATCCATATTTTTGGTATTGGTGTTTATCCTTTGAAACTTGACATTTATATTCCAAACTTGACATTTTTCTTCTCCCGGAAATAAAAAGACAGACAGTCAAAACATCATTGGGCTCGATTTCGTGAAGAATCGTAAGTGGGCTTTTAGTCGCGTTTTATACCTTTTAGGGCCGTTTTTTTACTTAAACATTTTTACGATTTGTTCGAAAGAGTGCCTTAGATACAATGTCAATTTTTATAAAAAGGTTCAAATTACTCGTATAGTTGAGGTGACTAAGGTGTTAAGTTAACCGTTGCCGTTTTATAAGATCAATTTGAATTCATACGAGAAAACAAGTCTTTGCAGTTTTATCGTAAAGTTCCAAAGGTAACTCCAATCGAGATGAAACAAGAGATGTTTCAATCGAGATTTAAAGGAGAACGAAAATATGGGGGTAAGGGCGAGTAGGATGCCCAAGAGAGCGAGTAGGATGCCCAAGAGGGCGAGTAGGAGCAAGTCAAGGAGCTTGGGCAAGTCTTACTTGTTTTTGTCGTAAAATCTCAAAGGAACCTCCAATTGAGATAAATTAGAAGCATTTCGATCGAGATACGAAATAGAACACAAAGTATAAGCTCATCAGGGATTGCCCAACTCTCCATGAGGCGATTTGGAGGGAATAAATCCAACTCGCCATAAGGCGACCCGGACTCATAGAGCCTAGGTCGCCATATGGTGACGCGGGCTCGGAGGGCCTAGGTCGCCATATGGCGACTCGGACTCGGAGAGCCTAGGTCGCCATATGGAGACCCAGACTTGGAGAACCTAGGTCGCCATATGGCGACCCAGACTCGGAGGGCCTAGGTCTCCATTTGGCGACCCAGACTCGGAGAGCCTTGGTCACCATATAGCGACCCAGACTGTGTGCGTCTAGGTCACCATATGGCGATCCAGGTTGCACGGGTTCAGGGTGCCATATGGTGACCCGTAACCTTGGTGCGCAGGTCTCCATATGGCGACCGTACCTTGCGTGTGCAGGTTGCCATATGGTGACCTGTGCTTGCTGGGTGCAGGTCGCCATATGGTGACCCGTGATTGCTGGGTGCAGGTCGCCATATGGCGACCCGTGCTTCCTGGGTGCAGGTCGCTATATGGCGACCTGTGTCAGTGAGAGTGGGGTCGCCAGTATGGCGGACCCGTATCGTTGTGTTCAGAGATGTCATGTGGCGGCCCGTACGTTACGTTGTGGGACTGCCGTCATGATCGTTTCTTTTGAAAACTTTTGTGAGCCAAAACCTTGGAAGAAATATTTTTCGACGACTTGAGCCGTTGATTTCATCGTGACCTATTTTGACCCCAACACTAGGGTTACTCTGTCGATCGATAGTGATCAAGTGTCGATCGATGCTCTGTGCAGACTATCTTCCTCAGGGTTTTTTTTTTGAAAACCTGCAATAATAAAATAAAATCTGAAATTAGACAAATATAATCAAAAACTAATTGAAAACTTACTAAAAAGTGGGTTGCCTCCCACTCAGTGTTTGTTTATAGTCTTTAGCTTGACATTTTGGAGTTATGATCCAATTATGATGAGATTGGGGACTCGCTCCAAAACAATTCCCAATGTCCAATGTCTTCCGCTTCATGACCTTTTTGTGAAAGCCTCCATAGAATCCTCACCTTTGTCTATCATCTCAGCAATAATGAGTGCTCGAAGCTTTGCAAATGGCTGCAAGAAGCATCTGCTGCGCATTTTGTATTTCTTGACACCATTTGAGAAGTGGGGTATCAACGATAACCGAGTACCTTCCTTGATCCTTTTTCTCTTCTTCCGATTCCTCTTCTTCTTTCCTCAAGGCTTGTTTGATCTCGTGGTACCTCCATCAAAAAGATTACGAAACAATTCAAACTCATTCCGCTCTGATCCGTGATGAGTGTCAATCGAAGCTCTAGTGTTGATGTCGATCGATGTTCCAATGGTGGCGTTGATCGATTCACCAATGATGGTGTTGATCAATGCTGCGACCGATTGTCCTTGGTCAACGTCACCTTCATACTTCAATACTCTCTGAGAAACAACTGTGTGCTGAAGATCATCAAATACCTCAACGTATAGATCCATATGCACACTTCCATCTGGTGGAATAGGAAATTCAACCTCAAAAACAGCACTGGGAAACACAAACTTCACAGGGTCATGTACCATCTCCGCTCTTTTGTGAAAATTAGCAGCTTCTTCTGTGCATATAGGTGGTCGTAGATGTTCAGGGACAGCAAGGTCTGAGGTCTCAGACTTTTGCATTCTCTCCTCAACTGGTTCCAGTCGTCCAGTAATAAGTTTCGATCGATTTCAGCTGTGTAGTGTCGATCGATGCAGTCGGGTGGGTGTAGACCGATGCAGTCGGGTGGGTGTAGACCGATACAGTCGGATGGGTGCAGATTGATGCTTGTTTTTGGTGGAGTTTCCAGATCTATTCTCGAAGTGTGCTGATCATCATCAAGCTTCTACTCCAATTTCTGATGAATATATTCAAACCATTCTTCTAGCTCCGTAGTGGCTTCCTACTCGAATCCAAATCTTCAAATTGTTCTTTACCCTTTGGCTCCAAGAGATCTCCGATGGATTTTTCTTTCTACATCGGGAGCATGATAACAACTTGATACATCAGTGTTCTCTAGTGTCGAGTCTGCAATGTCCTGAAGATAACTCGATCTTTCGTAGATGTCGAGTGGTGTCGATCGACAACCAGGGTTAGTGTCGATCGATGCTGAGGTATTAGGGTCGATTGACGTTGAGATCTTAGTGTCGATTGACGCCGAGGTCTGATCGATAATATCAGCTTCTTCTGATCCATGATACATAATACCCATTTGCTAAGTACTCTAGAAGCTGTCATGGAATCTCGTCTTGTTTCTTTATTTGCCAAATTTCAATGATCTTGTCCCACTTATCGTTGATCTCTTTTTCTCGAGCTGTTGCAGCTTCATCGAGAAATTCATAAAGGAATGCTCTTTCAATATCATCCCAGCGAGTCAGAGATCATTGTTCCAGTCGACTTAACCACCTAAATGCATTCCTAGAGATAGAATAGGGGAAGATCTTGCAGAGCATGTGGTACTCAGACACTTTATTCTGCTTGCTCTTTGAGACTAGATCCACAAGTTCTTCAGTGTGTTCCTTCGGATTTTCATGAGGCAAACCCTGAAAAGAGTTATGAGCTTCCCAATCATACCATTCACTGCTCAACGTGAAGTCATTTATCTCAGCAGCAGCAATGAAATCAGGGATCACAGCACCCTGTGCATTAATGAATTATCATGTATTTCTCTGAGGGTGACCTTCTTCGTCTTGTAAGATCCCATTCTCATCAGCTTCAAGTATGAGCACTTCAACATTCTATGCCTTCCTGCAAGTAGTATCGATCGACGGTAAAGTTTGAGCGTCGACCGATGTCATGATGTTAGTATCGGTCGACGGTGAAGTATTGGTATCGATCAATGCTCGCTTCTCTTTGCTACCAAACTCTGCATGGAGGGTGTCGACTGCCCGTAAACTTATGGATCCTGCACAAATCAGCAGGTTCCTTTTTTGAAGAACCCAAAAATCCTCTCCTCATTGCTTCGTCGTACTAATATGTATGTACCTGAAACACAAGAAAAAAAAAATTGTGTAAGTAAATTAAAATAGAAAAATACCTATACTAAATCTAACAAATTGAGTCTAATGGCGAATCCTCGCTCCCTGGCAATGGCGCCAAATTTTACAGGAGGGTTTTTATATATTTTAATGAAAACTCTATCAAATTAACCTACGAACTAATTTTGCCAAGAGAGGTCAAATTATAGTATTTAAGGATCAAATCCACAGGGAGCTTGGGCATACAATAAACTCAATAAAGTTGCGATTAAGCTAGGCAAATAGATTTATAAGCAGTAAATAAACTATAGTAGATAATTGATTGATTAGTAAGTAAACAATATTAATAAATAGCTAGATCTAGGGTTTCAAGCAAGTGGATTATAGAGGATAGAATCTAGGGGTATTAATCATAGAACTCGATATCTAATTTAAAAGACGACCATCTCTCGCTGCGAGTCTAATCTATTGACTAAGTCTGATGTCTCAGCTCTCGCTCGTTGACACGGAATGACCGTCGATCGATGGCAATAATCCTGCGTCGATTGATGGTCTCTTGAGTCAAGATTTATGACCTAATTCAATAAACTCACTAAATTAACTAAATCAACTCTCGTTTGTATCTAGAAACCTAGCTCAACATGATTAATTCTGGTAGTAGACCATGTTCTCGCTTGAACCTAACTATCCTATGATCAGAGTTCTAGTTTGCTACTCTAGAACACAAGCAATAAACACAATTCTATTGATAGATCTACTAATCACCCTAGCAATTATATTGTTTGGCTAATCCATCAATACCATTAATAAACCTAAACCTAACAAGAGATCTACTCAGACATGATCTTTGTCACATAAATCATAGATGAAATATATAGAATAGAAATCAAATAAAGAACCAAAGGATTTTCAGGAGAACTCTGAAGGAGTTTCTCCCTTCTCTCATAACCTCGAACAATGAATAAAAGAAAGCTTGGTGCCTAAACAATGGCATAAAACATATAAATAGGGTTTTAGGTCGTCCATGGGTATTTTGGTAATTTGTGATGAATTTTGGGCGTAAGTCAGCCATAAAAAAATTCAGACCTATCTTCTGGTATCACCGTCGATCGACACCAAGGATGTGTCAATCGACACTCATTCATCTTCTCGACAGCCTCCTCTCGCGAGGCAGACATACCACTCTCCAGTAAAACGGGCATAACTTTGACTGTAGGATCCTGATTGACCTCAAACCAGCGGCATTTGAAATCTAACTCAAATATATATCTTTTGAAAAAACATCAGACAATCAAACCGTCGTTAGGTATCCATATATATCTAAACATCTGACGCATCTGCGCAGTTCTGCATCTCTAAAAGCTCCAGAATCACCAAAGTTCTCCGGAAGGTATCTGAACCTGAAAATACTCTAAACACATATAATAAACTCTAAATAGGGTTGATATCATGTCACAATAGTGGTAAATATCAGGGCCTATCAAAGCGCCCACATACATTTTTAGACGAAATTGAGCCTAAGGTTATTATGATGGTCTTTCTATTATTTCAAGGAAAAGATAATTGTCAAATTTCTTGCTTCACACTCCGACTGGTTTCAAGGCACCTTTGAGCATCTTCTTGTGGTCAGCGCTTGTCTCCCTCTTTCTTCTGGCTTCTTGCCTTCATCGTGGGTTTAGTCCAAGCATGCCTTGTTCATGACCTCAATAGATACCTAATTCAAATTATGCACAAACACCTGCATCAATTGTCAAGGGCCAAACCTATTCAATCATAAGAATATGTATAGATTTAGGTACTTCACTCGCATAAGTTTCTGAAAAATGGATATTCTTCTCATTTTAACACCCCTCCTCAAGCTTGACCTGAAAATAAGAGTGTGTGGCCAAGCTTGGAAGATGAGAGCTAATGATGATCACCAATGCCTTGATACCACAGCCCTCTTGACTTGAATTGTGATATTTTCTTTTAAGTGTACTTCATATCCACCCTCTTGGCGTCAGGTAAGTCACTTCTGAGCAATCTCTCCATAGCTACATTCATCCTCTCAACCATCATGGGATTTAATGGACAAAATCAATGTCCAAAGTGTTGATGGGCAGTGGGCAATCTCCATGGTCAGGAATATGCATCTTTTGCAGGCTCTGAAAAACATGGCCAAAGCCTTATTCTTTGTCTTGGTTTAGTGATGGAGAGACAACACCTCTTGTGTACCTGAAACATCACTCAAATTCCAACAAGAATCAGAGCACACACTAGGATCAAGCCTTGATAACTCTCCAAGTCTGATGTAAAATATTTAATAAAATGCAATGGACATAATCTAAACAACTCATTCAGTTCAAATCCATGCAAACCAACTCACTAAATGCAAGCATAATAACTCATCAATTACAAGGCATTTAGGCTATTTTTTAAGACCAATTGAACAGAAACCAGATTATAAAAAACAGAAACTAGACAACTCATCTAATCATCCTAATCAACACATGAATGCAACACAAGACCTGGAAACTCTCATAGACCTTATCATTGAAACAATATAAAAATTGAGACTAAGCAACTCACTTAGGCCACAGACAGCACAAACATTGATTCTAGGATATAAACTAGACATAACCATGCTAACAAACTTAAAGATTCCTAGAGCAATACACACTCAACTCAACACAACCAGAATCATAGAAAATACACAATGCTTATATTTAAATAAGGCGGTTCAGAGTACTAACTGGGCTGGTTTCTTGACGTTCTAGCCCATGGTTGCTCAATGAAAACGCAGTAGCTTGAGGTGTGGAGTGAATATCGAACACCTCTCCTTGGTGTGTTCTTCCTTCTTGTCAAGTACACACTTCAAACCCCTCCTGTCCTCTTTCTGGTTGTGGGTCTTGCTGGTTAGAGAATGAGCTTCAGCTTTGTTGGCCAAAGAATTGTTTGAACAGCCTAGCTTTGAAGCTTCTTTGGTGACCTTGCTCCAAGAATGGGTTTATCCATGCAATTTCTTCAGCATTGTGGACCAGAGGAGGTGGTTTGTTTTTTTTTTCTTTGGACCCTTGGAAGTCTCTGGGGTCGCCATTTTATTTGTGCTCTCCATCTTAGAGAGTTTTGGACCTGTGGACAATAGAATGTTCCTACTGGTTTTGCAAGAGATTGAATTTGAAATGGACTTTGATGAAGCTTGCTGAACTGACCTGAAGCTTTCTTGAGTTCCAGAAAATGAGATATTCCTCTATCTTGAGTTCTGGTGAAGTTATTTCCTCCTCGGAGACCTTTGAACCAGAAGATAAAAGGATGTAACCAAACAAACTTTAAAGAGAAACTTGAACAAAGATTCATTTGCGGAAGTAAGAAAGGTTTTCAGGAGCTTGTAGCTCTGATACCATGTGAGAATATAGAGTAAATGAGGTCAGGATGATGAGAATGAAGTGTTTGGGTGAGTACAAACAGAAAATGAGTGGCAGAGATTCAGAGTAACCAAGAATGACAGTTTTTTAGAGTGTGGAGATTATGAGAGAAAGAGAGTGTTTGAGAGAATGGTCAAGTATGAGCTCGTGTGAGAGTCATAACAAGAGAATAAAAAAGTGTATTAGAGTATAGAGTAACCAAAATAGTGAAGGAGAGACTTACCTTCTCACTTAAGTTCAATTTTGTGTACAAAGGAGGGCTTTATAGCCAATTACAAGCAATAAACAAATGGTAAATGAGGAAGAGGACAAGGGGCACATCCAGCTTGTTGATGGTGACCTCTATTCTTCTGTTCAAGGCATGTTTGAAATTGGTTGGATGAGATGAAAGGGAGCTTCCAATGTGATAGTGATAGCTCCTAACAGCTCTCTTCCTTATGCCCAACATATGATACCTCTTTGGCATGACCTGAAGAGATGTTCCACACTATTCAACAGCTCTAAGGATTTCAAGAGAGTTTAGTGGTCGACATGAACTTTGCACAGACTTGTCTTTATCGATCAAAGGCTGAACCGGGTTTTGCACATCTTCACTTTTGTCAAGATGATCATTAGCACAATCATTGCATAATGATTATCTTGACTCGGACTTTGCACAGAGTGACTTGACCCGAAGTTTGCACAAGTCTTCATTGGGCAGATTGAGGTTCACCCGAACTTTGCGCGGTCTGATAATTCATGTGCATACTTAGTGAAAATCTTACCAGCTTCCTCAGCTTGTCTTTGATTCTTCTTTCTTACTCCAACAATAACAGTGGTACACATGGGAGTTCAATGCAGATCTAATACATTAGGTATAAACAATAAGAACCGAATGAAATGCTGATTCGAAAGTCTTCCCAACAAGATTGGTTAGGAGGCGTGTTCCATCAAATGATGGCACTAAAAGATGGAATCAATGATGAAGTTACTCGTTGAAACATAGGTAAGCTCAAGTAAAGCTAAGAGAAAGGAAGTTTAGCAATGAGGTTTAATACTGTTAGTAAAGGTTCACTTTCATAAGAATTTTTATCAAGGTTTGTGTCGAAAGTCTATCTAGATTTTGGTAGCTTAGTGGTGTGTTCTGTTAGATTAACAGTGGTACAATGAGGATTCCAAGAATGGTGTTTAAATAGAAAGGTATTTTAAATCAAGATTGTTTTACGGGTTGAAACATGTATGATTCAGGGAGGTTAGTGCATTTGATTCAAGGAAATGGTTTCTAAGCTAAGTGCTCATGTGAATCAAAAGGATATGAGAAAGAGTCAAGTTGCAAAGGGAAAAACAATTTACTCAATCAACAGATTCATGTGGTAATATTGGACACGAAGGAGGCTGTTTGATTGATTTTGTTTTAAAGGTTATGGAATGAGCAATACCATTTAGGTTTCTGTAATCATGATATACTGATCCAGGTGGAGCACCTGATGGAAACATTCACGTGAAAATATGGTGGTTCTTGGAGGATAAGATGAAAGTTGGTTCATGGTTAAATGAACTTCATAAATCACAGGAAGTGGATTGAGATGTTACCTATAATCGAATTGAACGTGGAGTTGTGAAAATAACGGGGGATTCCTAAAAGAAATTTCTTTAGGAGGTGGATTTGAAGAAAGGGAAAATAAACTGATTACTCAAATAGCGGAGGAGATTTGGTTGTTTGTCGGAGAAGCGGTAAGAATAAGCCAAAGACAACATGTGAGGAGTTTCAGGGTTTTTGGAAAAAAACAGCAAAGGATGATTGATGCTCCTACAACATCAGAATAACGTCTGTAAAGTGGCTGTTGGGACCTGGCAGTTTGTATTCCAACAAGAAGCTGGACAGAGGGATTTCCTTTTCACATAAAAGTGAAATTATAGTTCAGGAGAAAATTGTGAATGCCCTAACTCAAGTTCAGAGTTGGTTTATAATACAAGACGGGTTCTCAAGGAATGTTAATCTTGGTGGATCTGGATTAGTATTTACCTGGTATTACCGGAGCAGTGGAGAAGACGAAGTAAATCATCGGTGGAGCTAGGAAGCAGAAGAAAACGGGCTGTTCATATGGGAAGCTGCAGAACAAAGGTGGAAACTTTCATAATTTATGTTGTCTTGTGTTTCCTCATTTCCGAATAACTGGGCTGATATATGAAGGATAGGGCCAAGTTTATGTGGAGGCCCAAACTGAAGGTTCATATATTCAAATAAGTCCAGGATATTATACTCTACGTTTTGGTGTATCACATGCTTAAGGCGTAAAGGGACATGCCATGTGCAATTCCATTGAAGATTTGTGAGCTGGCACAGTCACGTGGTTAGTGAATCTACCTGAAGGAATGGAGTATATATATCGAGTACATGATAAGGAGAGAGGATAACACTTACCGTAATGTCATAAATGATCTGTATATTAAGCGAGAGAGAGAAACATGTGAGAAGGAGGTGAGAGTGCCATCGTCTTGAGGAAGTTTTTTCTTGTGCTCAAGGTTTGTAGATCTTTGGGAGAGTGACGTGAGAAGGGTGAGTGAATTAAGCTTGGTGAGTGTTTAAGCTCTTGAATGCTATCTTGTATCCTGATACTCACGAAACATATCAAGGCTTCGTTAATAGCCTTGGGAACTCTAAATTTCTCTATGTCGTTTTCTTTCTGGACAAACGACCAATCACAAACATAAGATAACAATATTATCTCAGTCATGACCTAATAACTTAATAGCTAAGCTAAACCACTACAAGTGGTATCAAAGCCAGGTTCTCGGCTCAAGGGAGGCTCAAATCTTAGGTGATCTAGCTTTCTTTCACAAGTCTTATCAGTATAAGGAATCTCTTTCTTATCTAGCTCTGTGTTAGGACCACCAGTAATAGATCTGAATATATGTGTTGGTTTTCTTGCTGCATTTTAAGAGGTTTATTGGCATAAGGATATTATGGTAGTCTCTATGTTTGTGTATTGCTGTGGGTTTACTTAGTTTACATGTCTTCAGGTTCTGATCAAACGTGAGGGTACTCAACATGGAACTTACACAAGGAAGGTTCGAGGTAGAAAAGTTTAACGGGAATAAGATTTTGCCTTGTGGAAGCATAAGGTGTTAGCTCAACTGGAAATTCTCGGTTTGGATTCAGTTTTACAACCGGAGGAAGTCGACCCTAAAGGAAAGGGGGAGACTGGAGATGACTCTGATTCAAAAGGTGTTATGGATCCTAAGGGACTTGATAAGGATAGAAGGGTAAGGAATCTACTAAGTATGAGTCTTAGTATATGGTTATGCGCAAGGTCACTAAGTCTAAGACTGCTCTAGAGATGTGGACTGCTCTAGAGTCTACATACCGAATCAAGTCCTACCTAACAGGTTCTATTTGAAGAAGAGATTCTATAGCTACAAAATGGACGATGGTAAGAACCTGGACAAGAATCTTGATATCTTCACCAAGTTAGTGTCTGATTTGGTGAGTCTTGATGTTGACCTAAGTGAGGAGGATCAAGCTGTGATTCTCCTGAATAGTTTCCCTAGAAGGTTTGAGCCATTAGTTCAAACCTTGAAGTATGGAAGAGATCAAGACATTATATCACTCAAAGAAAATAACGAGAGCTGCTTACTTTATTGAGCTTGATATGAAAGCCAAAGGAGGACACGGGTCTTCTGGAACTAGCTGAGGGCCTTTATTTTCATTCAAGGGGATGACCTGATAAGAAGCAAATATCCAAGGGTAAAACAAACAACAGAAGCAGGTCTAGACCAAAAACAAAACGGACTTTTTGGATCTGTGGAGCTGAAGGTCATTTTAAGAGAGAGAGAGTCCTAAGAGAAACAATCAAGGTAACTCTATGAAGGATGAAGCTAGCATTGGAAAGGCTCAACGATCTGAGCCAATAATGTTAACCGCATCTAATCATATAAATGGGTATGGTTGGGTTTTGGACTCGAGTTTCTCTTATCATATGACATTCAAAAGGGATTGGATGTTTGATGTCGAAGAAATCAATGGAGGCAGGATCTTGATGGGAAATGACACTTATTATGAAGTGAAAACTATTAGGAAAGTAAAACTAGTTAACCACGACAAGACTGCAGTTGTGTTGACTAGTGTAAGGTACTCTGCTACTGCAAGAAGGAATCTGATATAACTAGGACAGCTAGAAACACTTGGTTTCTGGTTTATGTCTTGAAACTACATATTAAAAGTGTTTAAAAGAGAAGCTGAGGTATTAGCATCAGACTACAAAGATACACTTTATTGTCTTGATGGTGCACCAATCAAAGAAGAGTCAAATGTGGGAATGGTTGATTTGGATGCGACTTCTTTGTGGCACAGTGGACTAGGTCACATGAGTGTCAGAGGTATGGAATGCAGTATGAAGTCCGAATTTTTTAAAGGTGTTGACATCAAAGAAAAGGAGGCTTGTGAACATTATATTATGGGGAAATTTCACAAGATATCTTTCAAGAAAGGAAAGCATAATTCAGAAGAACCATTGGCATATGTGCATTATGATATATGGGGATCTCCTAATGCTACTCCAAGTTTGTCCAGGTGTCAGTATTATATCTTATTTGTGGATGAATTCTCTAGAAAGGTTTGGGTTTATTTCTGACGACAAATACGAAGCTTTTTCCAAGTTTGTGGAATGGTTAGCACTAGTTGTCAATCAAAGTGAAGCTCTAAGGACAAATAATGGTCTCGAATATTGTAACAAGACTTTTGATGATTTCTTTAAAGGAAGGGGATTCTGAGACACATGACATGTCCTTATACCCCCACTACATAATGGGGTAGCTGAGAGGCTCAATCGGACAATATTGGAAAAGGTTAGGAGTCTTTTGAGTGAAACTAGTCTAGGGGAAGCATTTTAGGCAAAAGCGTCTTAACCTGTGGTGTATATGATTAATAGGACTCCCTGATCTATTCCTCTTCGTTTGAAGGTTCCTGAAGAAGTATGGTCAGGAAGAGTACCAGAGTATGATCACATGAGACGTTTTGGATGTCTGGTATATTTTCATGTGGATCAAGGGAAGTTAAAGCCAAAAGCTAAGAAAGGTGTGTTCATGGGATATCCTCAAGGAGTTAAAGATTAAAGAATTTGGAGTCTAGAAGAGAAGAAGATAGTGGTAAGCAGATATGTCTCGTTTTATGAGAATGTAGTGTTCAAAGACATTGAAAGGTTTGCTATAGGCCCTAGTCAGTAAGAAAGTGTTAAGAAACAAGTGACTTTCTTTCTTCCCAAAGACACTGTAACTAAGGAAATCTGAAGGTGGAGCTTCTCTAACTAATAATCATAAAGGAGTGACTGAGGGTGAATCAGATGAAGAAAAAACCCCTAAATACCTAAGGAACTACATGTTAGCAAGTGACAGACAGAAGCGGAACATTAAGCCTCCAATTCGATATGATGATGGATATGTTGCTGAATATGCAAGAGTAATGGCTGACTTGATAGAAGAAGAAGAACCCCTAACGTTTGGAGAAGCTCTTCGAAGCAAAAATGGTAAGAAATGGAGAGCAGCTTCAGATGAGGAAATTGAATCTCTGGAGAATAATCATACGTGGGTCTTAGTGGAATGAGAATGGAATGAGAGGAGTATCACTTTTGTGATAAATAAAAAACTGGGTGACGAAACCGTAAGTTTTCCTTTTTTTAAGATACGTGTAGGTAGAACTAAGATAGAAGAAAGGTAAAAGTAAGGTAGAACTAAGGTAGTAATGTAAGACTAAAGTAGAACTAACGTAATTATGTAAAATTAAGGGGGACGTAAGCTGGGAAAGTTAATTTGATTGTGACAGGATATTGAGAGCATCATCCCCACCAAAACTCCACAAGAAGAAACTCTCTTGGATGACATTATGGAAGATGAAGACGATGTTGATCAGCCAGATATAGTCGTGGACAGTTATGATAAGCATCTGGATGAAGGATTGTCGATCTTTTTTAAAGAAGTGTACGATGAAGATGTTGTCGCGCGAGAAAAACAGGAAGAAGAGATAGAAGATGCAGCAACAGATGGAGTAAAGATAGTTGCGTAGTCGAGTCAACATAGATATGTTATGAAGATGCTGAAAAGAATGGTAAAGCTAATCAAGAAAGTTGACAAGAAGTTTGACCAATTGAATGGGAGATTTGGCCCACGATAGGCGTTTTTGAAGGACTTTGAGAAAAAGAATATAAACAAAGAAAGAAGTGAAGAACTTGTTTCTTTTGTTGTTTTCTGATGTTGACAAATTAAGTGTCTTTAATAGTTTTTATTGTTTTTGGAAGTAGTCAAGACTCTTTGGGTTTGTTCTTTTTTGTTGTTTTCTTTTATGGATTTAGAACTTAGTAATGACTAATATTTAACGGATATTGGTGCAAGATAAAATGTCTTGAACTAGTTATGTGATGTTGTTTTGTGAACTAGGTGAAAAATAGGTACAGCTACAACATAAAAGAATCCAAACACATAGAAACATAAGAAAACTTAACAAAGAAAGATTTAACATAACATGAGTGATAAGATAACAAAAGTTTTAACGCACATAAACTCATAAACTGACACATAAACTCTTAAACGACATATAGAACCGAAAACTAGAATTGAGAATCTCATGGACGGGTAATAAGCATCTTAAGCTGTGCAATCTCTTCATCCATATCATTCACTTCCCTCCTTAAGAGCTTAAATTCTTCCTCAACACCAAAAGCCCATGATTGACGAAAGCGAATCACATCGTCCTGCACGTTCCACTTAGTTTCACTCATTATAACTCATTTTGACTCAGTATTACCAACATAGTTTCACTTTGTACAACTCAGTTTGACTCAGTATTACCAACATCGTTTCACTCCTTATAACTCAATATTACATCGAATGCAAAGATGATGGACAATTACCTTGTAGGACTTGCATGTCAAGTACCTTCTCCCTGGCAAGGTATCAAAATCTGATGGATACTTCGGATTGGGAGAAGCATCGTGCATGATTTCACCCTCACATGGACATCGGGTTGGAATCCCATACTGGCCATCGGCAATGAACCCTAGCATGTCGTAGTGTTTCTTCAACTTCTTCATCTCCTCATACGGGTGAGTCATGATGCAAAAAGAAGTTATTTGTTTTATGAAGGGAAAGATTGAAGAGAGAAAAGACAAAGAGAAAAGAGAAAGAGATGTGTGAATGAATGGTGAGAGTGAGAGGATATAAGAGGATACAGTAGCGAGAGAGTGCTCGAAAATAGAAAAAAAGACAAGTGAGCAGAGGAGGGAATGTACTTTTTGACCCAAAAATTGTTTTTTTGTGTCTTTTCGTTTAGGCGGGAAATTAATTTTTAGTACCCCCCCCCAAAAAAAAATTTTGCTCTTAGTTATACAGAAGTTTTTGGGTTTTACCAATTTTCTTCATTGTTCTATTTTTCATGATTTCTAATTGTTTTAGTTTTACCTATTTAATATGTTAAGTTAGTTTTACTTTTTTTCTGCATAACCATGTAAGCATACATGATTAGTGCAAAATATGCTTCAGATAGCGCTTTTTGTATAATACTCCCTTATAAGTTGGTCTTACTAAGAAAGTTTCTTAGTAAGACCCGCATTTTTGAATTAAATAATAAATAAGAAACTCCTAAAACTCCATGTTATTACTTCTCAAAAGTCGTCTCAACACCATAAATCGAATAAATAGAATAATGTCTGGAAAACAACGATAAGTCTGAAATAGAAAGGAAAGGAAAACACCTAAAAGCAACGATCCGAAAGGATCACTCCTGATCGCCAACCTCACCTGAAAGGGGAACAAGAAGGGGGTGAGTAACAGGGGAGTCACTCAGTGAGGTATGCGATGCTAGACACGCAAACCTCTCACTAATTAAATAGAACTCTCACTACGGAAGTTTAACTCTAACATGAACGCACACTATGCCTAACGCATCACACAAACAAACAATGCGATGATAGCATAAGGCTAGTCCATACACCCCGCATTCTCCTCATAGGGATATACATACTCTGCGTCGATAGTACAAAAGTTCGTCTCTGTACCCCAGCAATCATACTCTGCGTCAATATGCAAACGTCTCTGCACCCCGCAATCTCTCACATAGTCCTTATATTCATAACTACTATATATATATATAACAACACTTAACATCAAAAAATCCAATCAACGTTGAATCCTCTAGACCCCTAATTTCTGGTTTACAATCAATATCCTAACTATCAAACAAGACTCGATTCAAGCAGACGGATCATGTTTCGAAACTAAACTACAATAGGAACAATTCTATTTTTAGTATAGTTTACGGAATAGACCCTCACCTTAGCAACTTGGAGAAGTGGTATCTATTAACTCCAGCTGCTCAAATAGACTCCAAATCTGAAATCAGGGCAAAAAATTGAGTCAGAACGCCTTTCGAATGGGTTAAAACGGATAAACGGTGGTCTGGTCAAAAAGTCAACTCGCTGGTCAAAGGTCAACCCGGTCAACTCTAACCCAAGCCGGTGAACCCTTAACCATATTGAAATCGAATTAAACAAACTGGTTTTCCTTAACCGGGTTCGATTCAATTGAACCAGAACCCAATCAATTTCAATCCGGTTTACACTTAACCGAAATTCAGTTCCAATAACCAACCGGTTTACCCTAGCCGAGACAAAATCAAATTAAACCGGTCAAACTGGTCAACCGGTCAACTCGCCGGTTAACGGCGGCCCGGCGGTGGTCCGGCGGTGGTCCGACGGTGGTCCGGCCGCGTTCCAACGGTGGTCCGACGGTTATTGGGCGGTGGTCCGGCGGCGGCGGACGACTCCGACGGTGGCGGCGCGTGGGTTTCACGCGCGTGACCGGGGGATATTCTGACGGCGCGTGCGGCTTTGTCCGGTGTCCGATCGGGGCTTTTTTGGTGTCTACGGCTTCGTCTCGGAACATTGTGATGGTCTCAGATTCTCAAGAATCACAACGGTTTAAAAGATATGACCGATTTATCAAACGGAAAAACTAAAACCAAGGCTATGGCGGTGGTAAGCGGTTACCTTCTGCGGTTAACGGTGGTGGAAGGTTTGATCTCGACTTTGGCGAGGGTGGCTGTGACGATTCGATCTCGGTTCTCCTTGACGGCTCAGTTTCTGCAGAGTTTCGACGAGATGAGTTTTTCTGATAAAATAATCTGTAGAAGGGTGGTATTTAAAGGGAAATATCTAGGGTTCCCTGCAAATGAATTGGGCCTTGACGGGCCTCAGAAACTGGGTCGTTACAATTCTCCCCCACTAATAAGGAATTCGACCCCGAATTCTGCTCTGAAACTGGTTGTCCAATACCATTCTGGAAAAACTCTGGGTAGTCCATCCTCATTTGAGTCTCAATCTCCCAAGTATCCTCCGAGATCCCATCTCTCTCCCAACGGACTTTCACCAAACCAGTCATCACCCCCTGAACTGCTTTTACTTGCCGATCCACAATCTCAACTGGCTGAAGATATGTAGACAAATTTATACCGAGATTCTGAGGTGTCTGCGGCAAAATAAGCTCTGGCTCTCTCACGACTTTCCTCAATACTGACACATGGAACACATCATGAAAGCCTGCCAGCTCTGCTGATAACTGCAATCTGTAAGCTACTGCTCCAATCCGCTCTACAATGGGATACAGTCCCATATATCTCGGTTTAAGTTTCTTTAGCTTCCGAGTCTTAGATCCTCCCTGAAATGTCCTCATTTTCAGGTACACTAAGTCACCCACCTGAAATTCCAAATCTTTCCGGCGCTTATCTGCATAACTCTTCTGACGATCATGAGCTTCCTTAAGCTGACTCTTGAGCATCCCTACCTGCTCGACCGTCTCTTGAACCATTGCTGGTTCTAAGTCTCGTAGCTCCCCCACTTCTGACCAAAAAAGTGGTGTAAGGCAAGGCCTACCATAAAGTGCCTCATATGGTGCCATCTCAATACTCGAATGATAGCTGTTATTGTAGGCAAACTCTGCTAGAGGTAAATATTTTCCCCAACTTCCTTCCCAATCCGAAACGCAAGCTCTCAGCATATCTTCTAAGGTCTGAATAGTCCTCTCTGACTATCCATCTGTCTGCAGGTGGTAAGATGTACTCATATGGACCTTTGTCCCAAGCGCCTTATGAAAGGCTCCCCAAAATGCAAATGTAAACTTTGCATCTCGATCTGATATGATGCTAATGGGAACTCCATGTAATCTCACAATCTCCCTGATGTAAATATGCGCCAACTGCTCAGCTGTGTCTGTCTTCTTAATTGGCAAGAAATGAGCTGACTTGGTGAGTCTATCCACAATCACCCAAATAGCATTTCTGCCTCAAGAAGTAGTCGGGAGTCCAGTCACAAAATCCGTAGTCACCATGTCCCATTTCCACTCTGGCAACGGTAAGTTTTGCAATAACCCACTTGGTACTTGATGCTCAGCTTTAACCAACTGACACGTCTGACACTGCGATACGAATGTAGCCACATCTCTCTTCATACCAGGCCAATGGTAGTAACGCTTCAGATCCCTGTACATCTTAGTGCTTCCCGGATGGATAGAAAAACGCGAGTTATGTGCTTGCTGCAAGATTTCCTTCTTCAACAGCTTATCGTCTAGCACACAAACCCGGTTCCGGTACAAGTACACTCCGCTCGAAGCTGTGTGATAACCAATACTCTCTATCTCGATCTGCTTACACAGAGCCTCATCCTTATCCTGAGCCTTATGTATTTTCCACAATAAGTCTGCCTGCTCCAGAGCTTCCAAACCAGCTGTCTCTTCTGCAACAGTGACCGCACAAAATCTAAGACTGGCAAGTGTCCCAGTCAACTCATGAACCTCCTTGGTTCCTGAAACATCGCTCCTTCGCCTGCTTAAGGCATCTGCCACCTGATTGGCCTTACCTGGGTGATAAGTGACATCCAAGTTGTAATCTGCTAACAGCTCCATCCATCTACGCTGTCTCAAATTCAAGTCTGGCTGCGTAAAAATATATTTTAGACTCTGATGGTCTGTGAGAATCTGCACCTTCTCCCCATACAAGTACGACCTCCAAATTTTCAGCGCAAAAACAACTGCTGCTAACTCCAAATCATGAGTAGGATAATTACTCTCGTGAGGTCTCAACTGACGTGATGCATACGCAATGACATGACCCTCCTGCATCAATACACATCCCAGTCCAATACCTGATGCATCCGTATAAACTTCATATGGTATCCCCGGTCTAGGAAGTACCAAAACTGGTGTCTCTGTCAACTGTCGTTTTAGCTCTGTGAAACTCCTCGAGCAAGCATCTGTCCAATCAAACTTGACATCTTTGCCTGTTAGTTGCGTCATCGGCTTGGCGATACTAGCGAAACCCTTGACAAACTTCCGGTAATACCCAGCCAAACCCAAAAAACTGCGGATCTCAGTAGCACTCCTAGGTGTAGGCCACTCTGATATTGCAGTAATCTTTTCCGGATCTACTGCAACCCCTGCTTCAGAAACCACGTGACCCAAAAACCCAATCTTCCTCTGCCATAAGCTGCACTTACTCAGCTTAGCAAATAACTGATGCTCTCTGAGCTTACCCAACACGATCCGTAAATGCTCTGCATGCTCCTCTCTGCTGCGAGAATAGATCAAAATATCATCAATGAAGACAATCACACACTTATCCAGGTGCTCGCGAAACAAATCATTCATGAGCTTCATAAACGCTGCAGGGGCATTCGTCAACCCAAATGGCATCACAACAAATTCATAATGTCCATAACGCGTACGGAAAGCCGTCTTCCTCACATCCTCATCAGCTATAGCAATCTGGTGATACCCTGATGCCAAGTCGATCTTAGAGAACCATGAAGCTCCCTGCAACTGATCCAACAACTCATCAATACGCGGTAGCGGATATTTATTCTTGATGGTCACCTTGTTCAAGCCTCTGTAGTCGATAGAAAGTCTGAAACTCCCATCTTTTTTCTTCACAAACAATACCGGTGCTCCCCAAGGTGAAGTACTTGGTCTGATAAAACCCTTATCCAGTAGCTCCTCTAACTGCTTTTTCAGCTCTGCCATTTCTGCTGGCGCCAAACGGTATGGAGCTCGTGAAACCAGTGTTGTCCCTGGCTCCAACTCAATCGTGAGTACGTCACCTCTAGCTGGTGGTGGTCCCTTTAGGGCCTCAAATACATCTTCATACTCTGCAATTACTGGGACATTCTGTAGCTCCTGCTGTCCATCTTCCTTAGCCATCGAAATGGTAGCTAAGTATCCCTCTGCTCCTATCTCCAGTAACTCCTCAGCACGCAACATAGAGACTATAGAAACTCCCAGGTGGGTCTGAATACCCTGAAATGTAATCTTCCCATCCGCCTTAGGAATATGAACTCTTGCTTTAGGGCAATCTAACACCACTCGATGCTTTGACAACCAATCCATCCCAAGTATAACGTCATAGAAATTCAGCTCCATCTCTGCTAAGTCTCCGACAAACTCGATTCCTCCAAGTACAACTGGTACATCTCGATGTATGCCGATGGCTCCCAATCTTTCTACGCCGGCCGTCTGAATCTGTTTACTCTTTGGCTCGAAGACACCTCGAAACGGCCAAGATTTGACCAAACGTGGATTCACAAAGCTATGCGAAGCTCCCGTGTCAAATAAGGTGTGAGCTGACTCACCTCCAACCAAAACAGATCCTACACAATATTTTTTACTAACTACACATGATAACCACGAAACAAACCAGAAGCTCAAACAATAAGGTAAGAGTGCATACCAGCTATCGGCTCAGCTCCATCAGTCTCTCCCAAAGCATGGACACGTGGAGCGATGGCTGGACGCTTGGCCGTAGGTCCTCTAGTCGGACAATCCCTAGCGATATGGCCATGTTGGCCACAAGTGAAACAAGCTTCTGGTGCAACTGGTGCGACTGCTGCAACTGTAGGTGCTGCTGGTGATGCAACCTGGGAGCTAGAAGTCGCAGCTGCCGGCTTAAACCGACAATTCTTAGAAATATGTCCAAGCCGTCCACAAGCAAAACACTTAACACATTCTCCTGGGTGATGACGACGACAACGGCCACACCATGGTGCCTCTGACTGATATAGTGTCCTCTTCAGAGACTCTGAAGTCTTTCCAATCTTCGTTTGCGCTGCCTTAAGGAGTTTTTGCTCCTCTGCTAGACCTGCCTCCTGTTCAGCAGCTTTCTCTACCAAGTCTCCCAACCTGTGGTAAGTGACGAGACGACATCTGTTGCGAATATCCACCCGCATCCCATTCAGAAACTTCCGGATCAGATCTTCCTCTGAAAAACCCTCTCCAGCGAACCTGCGAAGTCGACTGAACTCAACCTCATACTCTCTCATGGTCTTACTACCCTGGCTGACATGCTCGAAATCACATTTCTTCCTGTCCATAGCTTCTTTTGGGAAGTACTTTCTATCGAATTCCCTCTTGAAATCTTCAAAGGTTAGTACGCCATGAGCATAGTCTCGTCGCACTCCCTCCCACCATACTAGTGCATCTCCACGCAAATACTGCATAGCAAGCCTAAGAGAGAACGCCGGTGGGCAAGAAATAATATCCAACTTGCGTTTCAGACCTAACTTCCAATCATATGCCTTCGTAGGGTCTACCGCTCCTGCAAAATGCTCCATATCCATGTTCTTCATCTGACTCGTCATCCTGTAAAATCTCTCTTCATAAATTGGATAAACCGGTGGCGGTGTTGGTGGCGGTGGAACCTGAACACCCTGAGGAAACTGCTGAGCTGGAACCTGCGGAATAGGGCCTGCTGGGCAGGAATCTGGTGATCCTGCTGAACCTGAACCTGCGGTCCACCCTGCACATGAATCTGAGGACCACCCTGCATCTGAACCTGGGGTCCATGCTGTCCCTGCTGAGCGGCTGCTAACTGGCGAGTAACCTCCTGAGCGACTGCCTGGGCAGCTTGCCTAGCTGCCTCCTAAGCAGCCTGCTGAACAGCCTCCTGAGCAGCTTGTCTAGTTACATCCTGCACCATCTGCCTCAAGGCATCCTGATCAATCGGCGGAACTGCTTGCTGCAGAACTGGGGGCGACACATGCTCATCCCCCTCCTCTCGAGCATCTCTGGCTGCCAGGGGGCGACAACCTCTCCTGCGTGGCGGCATCTGAAACGGAAAAGTAAAACGGTCAACTTCAACTGGAACCGAATACCAACGTCTATTCAAGGAAAATAGTGACAGCAAGTTGCTATTTAAAAGCTTCTCAAATCTTCTAGACATGTTTCAAAAATCATCGAAAATCGATTAAAACGAGTCTCCACGAATCGCCATCTCAGGTCGGAGCTGAGATGGAACCTGGCTCTGATACCAAATGTAAGACCCGCATTTTTGAATTAACTTAATAAATAAGAAACTCCTGAAACTCCATTTTATTACTTCTCAGACGTCTCCGGCCCCCGCAATCTCTCACATAGTCCTTATATTCATAACTACTTTATATATATATGTAACAACACTTAACATCAAACAATCCAATCAACGGTTGAATCCTCTAGACCCCTAGTTTCCGGTTTACAATCAATATCCTTACTATCAAACAAGACTCGATTCAAGCAGACGGATCATGTTTCGAAACTAAACTACGATAGGAAGAATTCTATTTTTAGTATAGTTTACGGAATAGACCCTCACCTTAGCAACTTGGAGAAGTGGTATCTATGAACTCCAGCTGCTCAAATAGACTCCAAATCTGAAATCAGGGCGAAAAATCGAGTCAGAACGCCTTTCAAACGGGTTAAAACGGATAAACGGTGGTCTGGTCAACAAGTCAACTCGTTGGTCACAGGTCAACCCGGTCAACTCTGACCCAAGCCGATCAACCCTTAACCAAATTGAAATCGAATTGAACCAACTGGTTTTTCTTAACCGGGTTCGATTCAATTGAACCAGAACCCAATCAATTTCAATCCGGTTTACACTTAACCGAAATTCAATTTCAATAACTAACTGGTTTACCCTAGCCGAAACAAAATCAAATTAAACAGGTCAAACTGGTCAACCAGTCAACTCGCCGGTCAACGGCGGCCCGGCGGTGGTCTGGCGGCGGTCAGGCGGTGGTCTGGCGGCGGTCCGACGGTGGTCCGGCGGTGGTCCGGCGGTGGTCCGGCGGCGGTCCGGCGGCGGTCCGGCGGCGGACGACGACTCCGGCGGTGGCGGCGCGTGGGTTTCACGCGCGTGACCGGTGGATATTCTGACGGCGCGTGCGGCTTCGTCCGGTGTCCGATCGGGGAGTTTTTGGTGTCTACGGCTTCGTCTCGACGAGAGGAACATTGTGATGGTCTCAGATTCTCGAGAATCACAACGGTTTAAAAGATATAACCGATTTATCAAACGGAAAAACTAAAACCAAGGCTACGACGGTGGTAAGCAGTTACCTTCGGCGGTTAACGGTGGTGGAAGGTCTGATCTCGACTTTGGCGAGGGTGGCTGTGATGATTCGATCTCGGTTCTCCTTGACGGCTCAGTTTTTGCAGAGTTTCGACGAGATGAGTTTTTTTGATAAAATAATCTGTAGAAGGGTGGTATTTAACGGCAAATACCTAGGGTTCCCTGCAAATGAATTGGTCCTTGACGGGCCTCAGAAACTGGGTCGTTACAACTTGTAACGCCCCAACCGCCCCTACCGGTGAGTCACCCATTCCTCTATCGGGCTCGTGGGCCCCACCCCTGTCCGACGGTTGGTGCGTTAATTTTTCCAAGGCTCGAAATCATTGTTTACTGACCCTGCAATCACCACCGGACCTTTTCTCGTGTTTTGGCCTCACTCACACGATATCGCGAATCACTTCCTGATAGGTCACCCATCCTTTCACTACTCCAACATAAGCACGCTTAACCCTGGAGTTCTAAACTGATGTGTGACGGAAAAGGTAAGTAACCTTTGGTGACATTGGTAGCCAAATCAATTCTCTTAAGCTTTTTCATATATCACAACTCGGGATGTTACAATTCACCCCCTCTCAAAGAACGCAACGTCCTCGTTTCGCCCCCATGACAGGTCTCAAGACGCCCAGGTCAGAACTGAGACGGCTAACCAGCTCTGATACCACTTGTAACACCCCAACCGCCCTACCGGTGAGTCACCCATCCCTCTATCAGGCTCGTGGGCCCCACCCATGTCCGACGGTCGGTGAGTTAATTTTTCCAAGGCTCGAAATCATTGTTTAGTGACCCTGTAATCACCACCCAACCTTTTCCCGTGTGTTTTGGCCTCACTCACACGGTATCGCGAATCACTTCCCGATAGGTCACCCATCCTTTCACTACTCCAGCATAAGCACGCTTAACCCTGGAGTTCTAAACTGATGTGTGACGGAAAAGGTAAGTCAACTTTGGTGACATAGGTAGCCAAATCAATTCTCTTAAGCTTTTTTCATATGTCACAACTCGGGATGTTACAAAAGTGTTCTTGGAAAGAAAATGGAATGTATAAGAGAAAATGTGAAACAATGAGTTATAGAAAACTGCTTTTAAAATATATGTTATATCAAAATCTGAATACTAACTTGTTTGGAGTATATGTTATATCAAAGTTGCATACTACTTTAGTTGGAGTATGTCTTATATCAAAATCCAAACATACTAGTAAGCTGTAGTATTTCATAGTTTTACAAAAGACATAAACAATAATAGTTTTACAACACCATCGATGGAACCAACATAAATAAAATCCAAACATAATGGTATTCCACAGTTTTACATAAGAGAACATTTGTTGGATGTAGTTTCATTCTCTGGGATAACGATGCCTTCCAAACAACAACCAACTAAAATCGAAATTTTGCCTTGGTCGCCTTATGTTTTGTGTCCTCTTACGTCGTTCCCCAACTGACGGATTCCTCTTATCCTTTTTCCTTCCCTTCCTCTTTAGGCGATCTGGAGGAATGATTTGAAGCTCTCTGATGTGATCTGGTACATTCCAATCCGACTTGTCCAACACAGAATTAATGGTTTTGTATTAAGCCAATGCCCAATGTTCTGTCCAGTAAGATTTTGAGCACAACTCATGATACTCTAACTTGACCTCACGTCGACGACCAGGAGCAGCATAACCTAAAGGAAATATAAGTAAGCAGCAAGTCAGTGCAGACAAGGATACTTTTCATGATCATACACCACGCAGGTACAACTCTTCGCTTTCACCAAATATTTCTTCCCATCATCAGTGTCGGTTATCTCGTACTCAAGCTCATAACTATTTAGCTCACGCATTGGTGTTTTATCAGCTTTGCCCCATAGCTTGTGCAAGTGGATCTCGACAAAAGGAACCAGTTTGGTATCATTCGATCCAGACACGGCGGCCTTCTGATGTTCATTGAACCAGTCGAATTTTTTTTTGATGATTGTATCCAACATTGGCATTAAGGCATACTTCCTTGCGTCCTTAAACATGCTGTTCATTGATTCCACACTGTTGCTATTTTCCAAGTTGTATCTATCATGGGGAAATAAACCCTAGCCCATGTGTCTTTCTCAGTCTGCTCCTCCACATACTTGTACGCTGAAGGATATCTCACCTTAAAAGATGCGTAAGCAGATTCGAACTCAGCCACCGTGTAACACCTAGCTAACTCCATAAATATCCATGCAACTACGGCTTTGCTGGTGTTACAAGCATGCGCTCTCACATTCAGGGCCAAATTCCATATACAATGGCCATGGGGAGCTAGGGGAAAAAAGTTAGCTACAACCTTGATGAGGCTCTGGTTTCTATCGCTCATAAAAACTAATTCAGAAGAGTCTGGTATAACACTTTTGAGCATCTCTAAAACCCAAGTCCAACTAGCGTTATTCTCATCGTCGACTACACCAATCGCAAGAGGATAATAGTGACGATTAGGATCTTGAGCTTTAGCAAATAATAGTACACCACCATACTTGTTCTTCAAAAATGTGGCATCCACAACTATCACTTTCCTCACTACTGTAAACCCTTCAATACAAGCTCCCAACGCTATGAAGAGGTACTTAGACTTACCTGCCTCATCCAACTTCACACTTGTTTTTGTTTCCGGATTGACTTGCTCTAACATGTAGAAATACATATACAACATCTTGTAGCTATCTTCCGAACTACCATGCAAATGACAAGTAGCTAAATTTTTTCCTTTCAAGACTGTGGAGTAGTATATTGTTACACCAAGTTTTAACTTTAGAAGATTCATGATATCTCTTGGAATAAGAGTTCTCAGTTTTCCAGGGTATTCCTCATTCAAAAAAGATGCTCCTAATTCTATTGAGTCTCTCCTCTTGTTATTGCTGCTTTTATTATATATGAAAAATTCACTATAATAAGAAACTCCTTATTCTCTGCTCTGTAAATATTTTAAATATCAATTTAATTGCATGATGAGTGTGAAATATAAATTATGAATTTTTAGATTATATTTCTTATATAAAAGAATCCGACTTTAGATTTAAAACATGTTGATTTGGAAAATAAACCAAGAAAAGATATACTTGCTATTCAAGTAGTCTTTCAATAGAAATCACAAAACAAAATGTTACTATAAGTGATGTCATCATAACATTTTATTTTTGCGAGAACAAAAAGAACATTCCGGAAGAAAACATGCAAAATTCGATTTTTATGATAACGGTTCGTTAAATACACTACATATACTTGTAATTATCTGTTTGTTGATAGTTGTAGAGAGATCTATTGCTGTCTCCACACCTCTTAAAGTCTGCATCAGTCAAATCATATGTTTATTAGCTATATGATATGATTTCTTCAAACATGGAAAGGTTAAACAAAAATAAAGATTTTTGAAGAGTGACATGACAAAGAGCAAGGCTTTTAATCTTAGATGCATCTCTTTTTCCCTCCGTCTTAAATTTTCAGATTTGGAAAGGAAATAAAACCTTTCGTTTGGCATGCGAACGAATCTAATGTACAAATGAAAAATTACCCTTAAAATTACAATTTATTTACAATCTTATGCCACTGAAATAAATAAAAAACTTACCACTAATCTTTGTCTTTTGCGTGCATATAATGCATTTTCCTAAACTGATATCTATACTATAATAAAAGGGGAATATGAGAGTATATTAAGATGTCCACATCATCAAATTAATTCAACCAATAGCAATCTTTTTTTTGCCACTCTATCATGGGCTTCACACAATATTTCGATTGGGCTTCAAAACTTAATTTTCGTTTGGTTTTGGTGGCCCATATTGCAAATGGTTGGATCGTTTGGGCAGACAAGGGCATTTTTAGACACGTGACCGCTCCTCATTATTCTTCATCTCATTGTTTTCTTTTACAAAATATATTATTCAAAATTATATATAAGATAGGTGAGCAAGATGAAAGTTAAATAAACTTATAGGATAACATCTAAATATTATTGAATCTTGCTTATTAGGTTATTTTTTTAAATCAACTATTAAATTTATAAATAATTGTAATAATTTTGATTTAGCTTTATTAATTTTCAGGTCTCTTTATTTAATTTTCTGTTTTCAAATAAAAGTATAAACTTTCATATAAACAAACAAATAAATATACTTTTTAGTTGTGTATTTCACCCAATAAATTAACCTTATCAGTCTAACTAAAATTTACGGTTATTCAATTTTGGTGTAATATACATATCAAAAATTTATTAGTGTGGTAAAAAATAATCAAAATACTGTGGCTTGAATGTTGCATAGAAAAATGTTTAAATGGTTAAAGTAAAATCATGATTTTATAAATATATCAAAATTCTCTTATCAGATTTAAACAGGGGAAAAGAAGCTTTAGTAAATAAAATTTAACACAAATCTATAACTGTGTGATTGTCTACATGTGATGAATTAACAACTCTTTATAAGGTAATTATTAAGCATCAAAAACAGAAAAAATATCACGAGAAACAATCCGAGAATTTAGAAATGTGAAAACTTACTTCAAGTAACTATGTTCTTCAACTGGTGGGGGTTCAGATTGCAGCTCTGACAGCCACACATACTAAGTTCTATACCTTGCGTCTCACCGGAGGGACATATGATTGTAACCGAGTAGGAGATAAAACGTAAGGTTATGGAATGCATTCCCGTCCAAGAAATCTCAGGTAAAACGAATCAACTTATTTGCATTAACGGAATGATATTTTCAGAGGAAATAACTTTAAATTTTTCTTTTTATATGAAGAACATGGATACTGAGAGAAAGAAATAACATGGTTATTGCGATCGTGATGTCATCGCTTGATAGAACAACAATTAGCTGAAAGAACCTTTTGTATGTATTCAAAATGTCATCCACTTCTATATCTCATGCGGGAACCACAAATTGAATGATGACACATCAGGGTTCCCTCTTGAAACCCCAAATTCTGGGAAATGATACCAAACATCATCTTTCTTGTCTGCGAGGAAATGATACCAAACAAAAAGTTGTTTTTCTTTCCATTGTCCTCAGCAAACCTTTGGGATAGACTAAGGCGTTGGTAGTGACATCACCAAAATGTGATTTTTCGAGTGGAATCTCTACACGAGGTAGAAGCTTGTGATTTGAGTTTTCCATGTACAAAGCTTACCATTTCGCACAAAGCATGAAATTTTATGTGTCCATGAACACCCTACTCACCTTTGTATAAAGGTCTTGCAAAACGAACGTGTAATTTGGTTCATCATGATTAATTCTCACCAGTGTACTCTGCTTTCATATGCATGCTCATAATTCTCTGAGTTGTGAGGCCACAACTTGAATTATGCTGCTTGATCAACTTTTTTCCAGTATTGCAAAATAACTCTACATTATACGTGGGTTAGCTTATCACCAGTTTTAAAAATTACGTTGAACAAATCTGCGATAAAAATGACCTATATAAATACCATGTTGAGTAAAAATTACATTGTCAAGATATTTTCCCTTATAAAAATATATTATATATTTTTAAAAAATAAAGAAGCTGAGATTACATTAGTGAGAAGATTGTAAGTTCTTTGCGGCGTCTACACTGTAAGGGTTGCAGTGGAAACTCTGAGAGAAGCCAAGGAAAAAAAATAAGAGAAGCTGAGAGAGGTTGGAAGAAGAAAACAAGGAGATAGTTGCGAGAATGAAAAAAACTAACATGAACAGCTGCGAAAGCTAAATAAGAAAAGTTAGGTATAGTCGTGTAGAACAATAGTATAAAAAAAATAAAAGCATATAAAATGGAAGAAGAACATGTAGTAAAGACAAAGATTGGTGATAATGGAGCGAAGCTTGAGAAAATTCAGGGAAGGATGAAGGTGAAAGAGATTGAGTCTAATGAACCGCAAATTATCATTTAAAGAACATTTTGTGTATATTGTCAAACAAAAATCAGTTGTGTTAAAATTAATAAAGGATACAAAAATGAAAAAAAAATAGGAATAAAATAAAGTAATTAACCATAAATAAATTTAGTAAACTCTTTATATTTTTTTGCTTAATCTATGTATTAATATTAAAAATTGATTCTGTTAATAAAATTTTACAGTTTTTAATATAAATAATATACACATTATATATGACATAATAGTTTAAATGAAATTATTTTTTTGTAGGTAAGAAACCCGGGCGTAGCCCGGGACAGTCTCTAGTTTACCTAAAAACACGGCAACAACAATAATTTAAGAGATTTTAGACAAGTATATAATTTTTTTTTTAAGTTCTATTCTAAGTGATAATGTCCCAACTTACTGCACAAACAACTGTTTATATGCTTTCTTCCTCACTAATATAAATAGGTGGCTTGAATATTATGCCATTAAGGACCCGTTTATATATTCTGTTTGTACTTTTATAGAGGTGTAACTCATTATTAAATCTACTTTTAAAAGAAAAACTACATAAACTATACAAACATTTAAACTTACCGATGTAACATTTTGTTACTCCCTCCACACGTTCATTCAAAGGAAAAATTAAAGGAAAATGTGAGTTAAAGAAAATTTTAACATAACAATAAAATCATATTAGAACACAAAAGATTGTATAGAATATTAACTATTAATTACAAATCTCAAACAATAGTGGCTAAAAACAAGCGATTTTCTCTTAATTAAGGTCGAAAATACTTCCTATAATCTAGCAATTATTCATGAACATCTATTATATTAAAACAGAGTCCTATTTGAATTTTACCGTGGGATATTTTTAATTTGGACCTATTGAACATGTTGTGACTTTTCTATTAATTAGTCATTTTATTATTTTTATATCTTATTGACCATTACATTTATTTATTCACCTACAACTAAGTTAATAATTATTAAATATATACTATATCTAACCAATTATTTTAATATTTTCAAAATAAGATATCTAAAAAGATATTCTTAATTATCTTTTCGTAAGAATATATTTTAATAATATTTTTAATATCTTTTATTTAAAAATGTAAATATACATTTCTTTTAATAATTATTTTAAAATAATAAAGTCATTATTAATATTAACTATATTTAAAAACGAAAAATCATCATTATTTATTTACATAATAAAAAATCTATAATATTTATATATACATAATTTATATTCATAATTAAAATTACTACACCAAATAATGAATATAAAGTAACTTAATCCATTAATTAATTATTTATAAATTAGAAAATAACAGAATAAATTATATTCATGAATTTTCCAACATATTTCAGCTTATTAAATAATATTAAAATATTATATATGAACTAATAAATAATTTCATAAGTTAATATACATATTTAAACTAAAATATTAAAAAAAAATTATTTATCAAGTACGAGACATGTATAATAATACTGAAAAAATATAATAATAAAATAAAATTTTATAAATATAAAAATAAAAAAGTTGTACTATGTTTAAAGTTTAAAATATAAGTAAAATTGATACGAGGCAGATTATATAAATAAATTATTTTATTTTCATAAAACTATATTTATGTAATTTTTAATTTTTATTATATATATTTTAAAACAAATATTTTTATAAAAAAGATCTATATAAGATTTCTAATTTTCAACAAAATAAAATTTTGAATAAAAATTCATCTCGCGCTTTAAAGTGCGGATTAAAATCTAATAATAAATATTATTATTATATATATAATATAAATTAAATTAAAAATAAACCAAAACCAAAACGTTGAAAAATTTCAATTACATGTGAACAATAAAAGTAAACTAAATAAATAAATAATAAATTACATTTTTTCAAAGTTATATCAATAAATTGTAATAAACATATAAGAATCGTTGATGCTAAATCTATTTCTAATTTAATATGCATTTTCTCAAATATTGATCCATTACGCTTACAACAAAATGATAAATTGATTTGACTAAAATTTTGTATGACTAACTTTTGTAAAATAAGAGCATAACATTTATAATATATCTATCATTCATCTAAACATTCATAGATTAAAATACTTTAAATATGAAAATTTTAGTCAAATTGTATTGTATAGTGGGCCACCCATAGGTTCAACCAGTAATCGAATCCCAAGTTTTAAAATATTTTGCGAATTTATAAAAAAAAAATAACGAGTTAAAAAGAAAAAACGGATTCCATATAAAGTCAACGGTTAATCAATTTAACCGCCGCGGGTCTGGGTCGTGATCCGAAACACTGGATATAACGCTTCATGTGTAACATTTAAATATAGATACATAATCAAAAATGTAAATTTATTTCATATAATTTGGTTTGTGTCGAAAATAATCCCGCGCTTTCAAAGCGCGGGTCAAAATCTAGTGAGACTTAAAGATAAAGCCATATATGTAAAAAAAATAAAGACAAAAGTCATATTAGATGTAGAAAAAGTGAGATTCAAAGAAATTAAGTGAGAACAACGAAATACTCCATATTATATGAATTTACCAGTTATCTTGTAGAAAAAGTATTGCAAGCCAACATTGAGTTTGTGGATTATTGAATCAAAGGAGAATATTATTGATAGCAAAAAAAAAAAGAATATTAGTGATAGAATACTCTGCACAAATATAAATGACAGAATATAAGTAGTTATCCAAGAATTGCTGTATCGTGGAGGTGTGGGATGAAAACTGTAGGCGAGGTGGATTAAAAACATAATTTGGATTTTTTGTGATTTGAATTAACACATAATGTGCAAGCCTTCAGTATTTTTTCTATTCCTTTTTGTTTTGATTATTTTTTATTTATTTTTTATTATTTACTTTTCAATTGTTTTTAAGTGTTTTGTATAACTTTTCTAGATGTCATTATTTGATACGCTAGGCGATTTGCACTTTAGTTTACAAGGGATATATTATCTGACCTAGCGTAGTCTGAAACTCAAGTCTATTGTGTGAGACATCGAGTCTCTATGGATACGATCCTTAAGTATTGCAACCGATCTCTTATTTGAGAGAGTTATTCTTAGGGTAATTTGAGCACATCAATCAACACCCTCTAGGTACACTGAAAACTGAAGTGCCCTTCATTAAAACCCGACACACATAACCAATATCGAACGACACTCATCTAGTGTCGGTCGACAGCCTACTCATTCAGAGGCTACACTTTATGAAACCCCGAAATTAGTTAAGGAGAGAGGTTACAAGCCAAATGTCTCACATCCTAAGGTACCAAAGCATATCAAGGGGAATATTAATGCACTGGATTTAGCTGGGAGAAAAGACTCGGAGAAGGGAGAAATAGAGAGAAAGGAAAATTGAAGAAGATTATATGTATAATCAGAAACCTGAATGGGTAAGATTTCGTTTGTCCTTTGATCGATATTCTCAAGATAAAGTCTGCAATTTTATATGTAAGAAATGAGGTTAGTAGGGGGTATGTCAGATGGTGTTTGGTATTGTTGTGGTATGGCGGGTTGCTAAGCTGGGGTTGATTACATGGAAATACCTCAAGTGTGGTTGCAATAGAGTAGAGCTGGTAGTGATCATCTAAAGAGCTGGTGAGTCCCTGTATTTTCAAATCTCTTTAACAGTTTTCTTTCTATGTTTTGCTTGAAGGCAAACAAATGATAAGTCTGGGGGAGTTGATATACCATGGTTTTTAACACTTTTAGGTCATGGTATAAGTACTATTTAGAGTCTATTATATGTTTTTTGTAGTCTTTTTGTTGTTTTTTGTGTTATACAGGGTCTAGGAACGTTTTGGAGAACTTTGGAGATTCTGGAGCTATTTAAGGTGCAGAACTACGTAGTTGTGCCAGACGTTTAGCTATGAATGGAGATCTTACCACGGTGATATTGAGCTCATATTGTAACATAATATAGAGCATTTAGATATCTTTCTAACGCCACCATTTTGAGGTCAATCAGGATCCAGAATCAAAGGTTATGCCCATTTTACAGAAGATTGATATTTCTGATTCGCGAGAGAAAGTTATGGAGAACAACTAGTGTCAACTGAAAACACCTTGGTGTCAATCGACACTCCTTAAAATTAGCAAACCGACTTATTTTGATGAAGTTTAAGAATTGTAATGTTTCCCCAAAGTTTTCCATATTCACAGAAGACCCCAAGACGTGACCTACCCTACGTATATATTTTCTAAGTCATTGTTGACGGCTACGCTTTATTTCATTCTTAGTTTTAGTGTTGGAGAGAAGAGATTAACTCCTGCAGAATTCTATTAGAACTCTTTTGGTTTTGTCATTGATTTATTTATCTATTATTTATTCAGACTATAATTTGTGTTGTTGCTTTCATGCCTAAGTAATCATCTTGTTAGATTTAAAGATTTCATGTTCTTAATGTCAAATTGATAGTCATATGATTGCTAGAGTTATTCATAGATATATACACCAGTGTGGCTTGTAATACTAGGATCTGTAGTAGTAGGAAATAGCAGGAGAGTGTGACTGATTATTTGAACCTAGAATCGTAGGACAATTGAGAGGCACGAGAGTGCAATCGGTTAATGGAACCTGAATTTTGATGAATTAGATACCTAGGAACATACGAGAGTTGGTCTAGGGTTTAGTTGAGCAAATTGAATTAATTCTTAAAAAGTCTTGTGTGAAAAAGTGTCGATCGACACTCAATAGTATCTATCGACACTCTCCCTAAATTCGTATACGAGAGTTGGAATATTAGAGTTTAGCCTTCTGATTAGTAATTGCATGTGAGAGCTGGATTACTTTCTTATTGCATTTAAGTTCTTGAATTGAACGTAGTTAAATCCGTGGAATATGTTAATGTAGTTTTGAATCTCTTGTTTAATAAATTCCTAGATCTAGTTCTTTTTTTTCTTATAACTTACAAACCGTTCAACCTATTTACTGATTTGTTTACTGTTTTATATTGTTTGCCTAGCTTGATCTGAAACTCAAGTCTATTGTGTGAAAGATAAAGTCTATATGGATTCGATCCTCAAGTACTATACCGAACCTATCATTTAAGAGATTAGCTTGATGGTTAATTTGAGTATATCAGTCTTACCCTGAACGACCTCCTTGGAACAAGTCTACTAAGTCTTACTCGAAGCATAACAAAGTTGCAAATGTCATTTTTGCTTCTTCTCAAACTCCTCTTATGACCACCTTGGATTTAATCTCCTTTCATCCTGATCAAATTTAACATTTGATTCAACAGCTTCAGTCTCTTGCGATAGTTTCAGATCATGTTGCCCCACATCTCAGCCTTCTATCATTTATAAAAGTGTCATGGATGCTCAATCTTTTAGTGGTACCGTCTCTTTTCTTTCCTCCAGTCTTTGTTGTGAAATCATTCATTCAATTTCCAACATAAAACTTTGACATCTCTTTATGATCATTACCATTTGGTTCTTGGATCATCGATACTGGGGAAACAACACATGTGTTTTCTGACTTGGCTTTGTTCAGTATTGTTTCCACTGTTACAGGGGTCACAGTCCCTCTTCCAAATGGCACTGAAGAACCTATTACTAATACTGAAACTGTGCATTTATCTGATTCATTAGTACTTTCTAATGTTTTACATGTTCCATCATTTAGGTTTAATCTCTATAGTGTTAGTATTTTGTTGCACCATGATCATCATTCTGCTCACTTCTTCTTTGATTCTTGTCATATCCAGGAACGTACTCAGGTCTTGATGATTGGTAGAGGTTCTTTGATTCAAAATATGTACATTCTATACAAACAAATTGCTTCTTCACCATCTTTGAGCTTATGTTTATCCTTGAAGGTTGATGGTTTTCTATGGCATCAACGCCTTGCACAACCATCATCTGCCAAATTACAACATTTATCTCTTGATATTAATATAGATTACTCTTGATATGATTCATTTTCCTTTTGGTCCTGTAGCTAAACAAAAGCATTGTCCATTTCGGAGTCATAATAACATGTTTAACGAACCATTTGACCTTGTTCATATGTATGTTTGAGGTGACTTTGTGGTTGAGTCTGTAGAAGGTTGCAAGTATTTTTTTACTGTTGTGGTTGATCACACTCATGTAACTTGGATAAATATGTTGAAATTAAAGAGTGATGTTTCTTCTATCTTCCCTTCTTTTGTTGCTCTTGTCCGCACTCAGTATAAGATTAATATCAAAATGATTCACAGTAATAATGCTCTTGAACTTGTTTTTGAAAATTTGATCAGAGAACAAGGCATTTTACATCAATTTTCTTGTGCATACAATCCACAACAAAACTCTGTTCTTGAAAGAAAAACACTAGCATTTATTAAATGCTACTCGTGCATTAATGTTACAGTCTCATATTCCTTTGACCTATTGGAGTTATTGTGTTCTTACAGCTGTGTTCTTGATTAACGGAACCACATCTTTGCTGTTAAACAAGTTATCTCCATATGAGAAATTTACTGGTTAGAAACCAGATTATCATTTATGGCATTCCTTTGGGTTTTAATGCTATGTCTCTACACTGTCAAATATAAATATAAGTTTACACCAAGGGCTCAATCTTGTGTCTTTTTTGAATATCCATCCGAGTTTAATGGTTATAAAGTACTTGATTTAGATACTCGTGTTGTTTCTATTTCGTGGAATGTCATTTTCCATGAAACTGATTTTCCATTTAAGCACATGACCACTGACTGACTAGCTGATAATTTTTCACAAAATCTATATTGCCTTTGCCTATTCCTGATGTTCTTTATTTTGTCATCCTTGTAGACTCTGATGCATCATCTTCTTCATATGCGTCTCAATCATCATCTTCGTTGCATCCATCTGGTGCTAATCCTCTGGTTCTATAGACTGTGACTTCTCAAGCAAAGTCTGCCATAATAGACAGACCCCGACCTAAACGACATGGTATGGCTCCTAGCTATCTTACAGATTACAATTGTTTCCTTGTTTCTATGGAAACGCTCTTCCTTCTCCCTTTCTTTTAAGTATTATCAGTCCATCTTTTGCCTCTTCGTCCTCTCATTCTTCTTATTTTCCTCATTATTCGTTGTACTCTGTTTTTTCTTATGACACTCTCCATCCCTCTTTTGTAAATGGTGTCCTAACTTGCTCTTTGGAGACAACACCCACATCTGTTGGGGGTTAGAAACGGTAATATTGAAATCAACGATTAGGATCGCATCTCTTAAGGAAAACTTTCTCAAAATAATTTCAAGAAAGGTCATAAGTAAGAAACTCCAGAACAATGATCACTTCGGAAACACGGACAATGTCAAGTTAGACCAACCAATCCGACTCGTCCAATGGCGAGATGGAAGAACCATATCTAACTCGCCTGATGGCGAGTTGGATGCACCACATCAAACTTGCCATAGGCGAGTTGGATCGACCAGTCCAATTTGCCTGATGGCGAGTTGGATGAACCGCATCCAACTCGCCTGATGGTGAGTTGGATGAACCACATCCAACTCACCATCATGTGAGTTGGGTCAGCCAATCCAACTCGCCTGATGGCGAGTTGGATCAGCCATGTCCGAATCACCGTCAGGCAAGTTGGATTAGCACCATCAGTCTTGGTTCCGGTCAGTGCCTCTTTTGAACCTCGATCACTCTTTTGAACTAAACGCAGGAAAAAAATGGAACAAACTGAACTAAACGCAGGAAAAATCGCAAAGTTTTTCAAAACACCGTTGAACTAAACGCAAGGAAAATTGGGAAAACTGGGAAGAACCTTACAAAGTCATAAAAGTCGTCCAGAACATGAGCGTACAAAATCGCTAACATGCAGGACGTCAAAATTCCAATAATCCGGAACGCGATGCATCTCAAAATATATTATAACTAAACAATCACACTGCAACCAACTGAACTACGAGACGACTTGATTCCCAAAAAGGGCTACGTAGGCAATTCGTCGCAAGACGAGTTCAGTTGTTCCCCCCCCCTCTAAAAAGGGGGGGAGTGGGTACGTATATGTATACCCATATACTCCCAAGTTCAAAATATTCGCTCGTGTACTCGATATTTTGGAACTTTTTCCAACAATAAGAAAACATAATACAACTTTTATAAGCCTTGTAAATCTCCCCTACGATCAAAACGCTTGATCTCGCAACTTGCCTCGCTTTTTGAAGCCAAAGTAAAAGCCAGTGATCATACTCATAAAACGCTTCAAGTCTGCAAACATTTTATCGCAAGATGCGCCATAAGAAGAACTCAACCATCGACACAACGAGACGTCGCTAACGCGCGAAGAACTGTTTTTCGCTAAAACTTGCCAAACGGAATCCTCGTCTCAAAACACCTTCTCAAACAGTATCCTTCACGAAGACTCAAAAATGGTAATATCTACCGGTATGTTTGTTGCTGATCACAACAAACTCTCAACGTCCTAAACATATTAATTCATCTTCTAGAGATAACTCTCGTACATCCGACACAAGGATAATAGTGCTATAAAAGAAATCTGAAATATTGGTCAGCACTTCCAGACGACTTAAAAATTGTCTCTAGAGAGATACTCGATTCCTACAAGACAAGTCGTGTAAGCCGAGAACCTATCGCGGACTTTAAATCGGTACGACATCAGGTTAAAATCGCAACAGGTAATCTGAAAGTCGATTAGTCATCACAAACCATTAACTGAGAGTAAACGTCGGCCTTGCCCTAAACCCAGCACACTGGTCTTTAACATCTCTAGTCATAGTATCGAATCGATACGAGATCCCAAAATGTCTCTTTGCTTATATTTGGACGTCCTTAGAAATCTCGCAAAGTCAAGTTTTGCAAAAACCCCTCGAAACAAACCACGAATATTGCAATTCACCCAAGGTCAGATATGAGATGACAACTCGTAATCTCGCTCTACGCTCCCACGAATACTTATACGCTCTTAAAACATAAAATGAAATTAATTTAAAGCCAGAAAGCGGCGGGGATTCAAAGCCGCAAGCGGCCAGTCTCAAAAATAAAATACGGCCACACATGGCCGAAACAAACATAAACCATAACATTAAAAAAGTCTCGAATGAGACTTCAACCTCACTTATCATCCAAACACGGAACCTCATCTTCTCCCATCACCTCGTCAAAGTTTGGGGCGCGCGCTTCCGCTTTCTTCGACCACGAGATCTTACCCCTCCGGGTTATCCAACCATGACGAAAGGGTAAATTTGGACTTCAGGCCAACAAGGATCAGATCGAAGTCGCCCTCCACATCCGCCATATCCTCTTTACGAGAAAAAAATTAGCCTCCTCGGCACGTGGAGATGGGGGTGCTTCACCCTGAAACAACTGAATCTCGCCCATCCCTCCTTCGTTGGACGCCAGAGCCAGGTCTCGATTACGAACCATCACCAAGGCGTCAGGGGAATTGGAGATCCTTGCCAAACGAGCCGGAAACTGGGTACGAAGAGCAGCTTTAGCCTCTTCAATCCCGCAACTCGTCGCCCCTTCTCCGCTGTGAAGCCTTAGTCTTCCTGGCCTGTTTAGCCTTAAGAAAAGAACTCGGAGTCTTCCAAGACCTCACTCAAGCTCGCCAATCCGAGTCTCAAACTGAGATACTTCAAGAGAATGAGAGTCCTCGTCAACTTTCTACTTTGCCACAATCTGCGATGACTTATCATGCCACTCCACCAACTCTTTCGTAAGATGTTAGACCTCAGATCCAAAATCATCGATCATCCATCAATCAAAGTCACAAACTGCAAAAACAAGATGGCGATCAGAGAACAACCAACGTACTCACAAAGAAACACTCTTGAGACAAACCTTAGCACGATGTTGTGGCATCAGACTCTAACCAGACGCTCCTGCTGACAAAGGACCAAACTCGACGCCCTTGGTGCATCTCCTCTTCTTAGTTGCGACGAGATTAGTGCATGGCCTTTTGCAACCCCTCAAAGCAACAGTCGGAGTAGCGCTAGGAGTGCACAGTCCCGAAATGATCTCTCTCTCTCTCTTGGCAAGAGGAGGAGGCATCGACTCAGGAGCTAGGTTGGATTCGACAACAAGAATTGGAGTCGTAGACAAACACGACGGTTGGGCTGCGGCCTCAGGCGTGGACACAGCCACGATGGTCGCCACTCCATCAGGAGAAACATTTTGCAAGGGCAGTACCTCGACTGAGGGATCCAAGGCGTCACCTGGAGTACGGAGATTCAGCGGGACAACATGCGTTGGACTGACCACCCCTCTACGTCACTGCGATCTATCTCATTATGAAAAGAGAGAAACTCCGCAACATGAGCCGGAATGGCTCTGGGGACAGGAGAGTCCGACGTACTCGCATGAAGGGCCTTGCTCATCTCAGCATCACAACTCTTCTTGCCGCTACGGGAAGAAGACATATTTGCGGAGGGAAGCTTTTAAAAAGAAGGCAGAGAAAAACTTAGTAAGTTGAGAAAGTGTGGAGAGAAAGAAGAATGGGAGTCCAATACTTATAAGATAATAAGGCTGAAACAGTTCTCCGCATTAAAATAATCGACAAAAGTCTTTCGACGAAATTCGTTCCTAGTCGTAGATTCTGATTAACAACATCACTCGCCCGCAAGAATCACGCCCGAAACTTACGAGCTGGGGGCTAACTATTGAGGTCAAAAAGGGTAATCTCGAAATCAACTTCTAGGATCACATCTCTTAAGGAAAACTTTCTCGGAATAATTTAAAGAAAGGTCCTAAGTAAGAAACTCCAGAAGAATGACCGCGTCGAAAGCATTGACAATGTCAAGTTAGATCAACCAATCGGACTCGCTTGATGGCGAGATGTAAGAACCACATCCAACTCGCCATTAGCGAGTTGGATCAACCAATCCAACTCTCCATAAGGCGAGTTGGATCGACCAGTCCAACTTTCCATCAGGCGATCTAGATCAACCAGTCCAATTCCTGATGGCGATTTGGACTGATCAGCCATGTACGACTCACCAACATGCAACTTGGATGAGAGACCCTCCATCTCAGTTCTGATTAGTGCCTCTTTTGAACCTCGATCACACATTTTTGTCTCGAATGGAGTTACCGTTGGAAATTTACGATAAAAACCATAAAGACTTATTTTCTCGTATGAATTCAAATTGTCATATAAAACGACAATGGTTGAACTTAACACCAAAGTTGCCTCAACTATACGAGTAATTTGAACTATTTAGAAAACTAACGTCGTACCAAAGGTTTTCTCTTGGAGAAATTGTAAAAATGTGTAAGTTGAAAAACGGCCCGAAAATGTCTAAAAAGCAGCTAAGAGCCCACTTACGATTTCGGACGAAATCGAGCCCAAGTTTATTATGACGGTCTATCTATTATTCGCAGGAAAAGATAAATTTCAAGTTTCAAAGGATAAACACAAAGATCGGAGAAATATAATATTTCCGCAAGGCGATAAACTCGACCTAGGGGCAGAAAAGTAAAGGATGACTGACCTAGAAGGCATATATAAGGGTAACTAAAGCAAGAAGCGTCGGGATCCGAAGATTGAGACTTAGAAATTATTGTTAGCTTAAAATAACTTAGAACTTAGGTGGCTAGACTAGCAAGGTTATACTTAGACGTTTTTTCCACTTCTGTTCTGCGATTCTCTTTGTTAGCAATCCTCTATTCATCATGTTTTCGGTGAAATCTTGTAGCTTTGTTCTTGTCAATCAATAAAATGCATCTGTGCAACTGACTATCAATATTCTATTATCTTTGTCTTTTTCGTATTCGTGTGCTTACGCAGATAATCCGGGTCCTCTGGAAAAGTTAGGGTTTCCTGACTTTCTTATTTTACAGAAATCAACAATGTGAATTTCGGTTCTCACAACATCTTTTAAGCAAGCTATCAAGTCTGATATATGGAAAAATCCAATGAATATGGAGTTTCAGGGTATGGCTATCAATAAGACTTTTTCTGTTGTTTCCCTTCCTCTGGGAAAGAATGTTGTGGGATGTCAATGGACATACACCGTTAAGAATAATGCAGATGGTACTGTAGAAATTCCTTAAGTGCTTATTGTTTCCAAGGGATATACTCAAGAGGGGGTCTTGATTACACAAACACATTTTCTCTTGTCGCTAAGATGACAAGTGTTAAACTCTTTCTTGGCTTGGCTGTTAATCGTGGCTGGTCATTGTCCCAAATGGATGTTACAAAATCGTTTCTTTATAGTAATCTGGATGAAGAGATATTCATGAGTTTTCCTTTGGGATACACACGTGATCTATGTGAATTTTTACCACCTAATCTTTTATCTCGTCTCTATAATTCCATCTATGGACTCAAGCAGGCTTCTCGCCAATGGTACAATTGCTTTTCCTCTAATCTTATTGCAGATGCCTTTTCAACATCTCCTGGTAAACATTCTCTCTTTGTCAAGCTCATGGGAATATCCTTTATTGCCTTATTGGTGTATGTTTATTACATCTTTATTGTTAGCAATGATGACAATACGGTGGCCTCTGTCAAAGCGGTTCTACCTGAGGCGTTTAAGATCAAGGATCTTGGTCCTGATCGGTTCTTTCTTGGCTTAGAAACTGCTCGAAACCATTCTAGTATTTCTATTACTCAACGGAACTATACTTTGAGTAAACCATGTGCTTTTCCCATGAATCCAACAGTACCTTTGAGTAAAGGAACTGGTGTTGTTTTGAATGATGCAACTCCTTATCAAGAGCTTATTGGACGCTTGCTTTATCTCACCATTACACGTCCTCATATTACGTTTGCAGTACATCGTCTTAGCTAGTTTTTATCTGCTCCTACTGATGTTCATATGCACTATGCTCATTGTATACTTCGTTATCTGAAGTCTAACCCGGGTCAATGTCTTTTCTATGCTGCTGACTTGGATGCGTGCCTCAATGCATTTATAGATGCAGACTGGGTGACTTGTCCAGATACTCGCCATCTGTTACTGATTTTTGTATCTATCTTGGCAATCTCATTAGTTGGAAGAGCAAGAAGCAACAGATAGTGAGTCATAGTTACACGAAAGCCGATTACAGAGGCATGAGACTTGTTACTTGTGAACTCATTTGGCTCCATTAATTTCTTACTGATTTGAAGATCAATATTCAGAATAATGCCAAGCTGTTTTGTGACAACATATCAGCCATTCTTATTGCTACCAACCCGGTCTTCCATTGAGCGCACTAAGCACATCGAGATCGACTACCACACCATTCATGATCAGGTTAAAAGTGGCTTCATCAAACTGTATCATATTTCATGCGTGAATCAGCATGTTGATATACTTACTAAGCCACTTCAACCGGGTTCCTTTCACTCTATATTTTTCGTATGTCTGTTTCAAGCCTTTATTTTCCTTATCCTGAGTTAAATTCACAAGCTTGAGGGGGGGGGGAGGGTGTATTAGCTATACTACTTCTATACTTGTATAGTTAGACCGTCTTTATACAAGTAGTTAAATACCTCATTATTCATTTGATCATTAGTGAAGAAGTATGTTATAAGTTCTTGAGCTTTTTCTTTCTCCTCTCTCTCAGTATGGTATCCTTATAAAAGTATAGAGGCATTATATCTAATATCTTCCATTAAAGAAATTTTCTAAAATGGAAACATATGTGTACGGTTAAGAAAATCTTCTGCTGGTCTCGGCTTTCTATTACCGTTTTCAAATTTAATAAATTAAAGCAATTTTCTTTCTTTGACAATGAAGAGTTAAGTGGTTCAATTAAGACAACCGTTCATTCTTGGTCACTATGGCTACACATCAACAAATCAACTTACAATATCCTCTACCGCAGCTTGACACGTACAACATGTCACCAACAAACATCATATCAACCATAGAGTAAAAACATACTCTGCCCGGAACGCTAATCTCCCCTAGTATTCAATAAGCAAAGGACGTGAAAGCCAATAAGGGAAATATGGCTGAATATATAATTATTGGAGACGCTCTTGTTTATTTTGAGGAAACCAAAGACTAGTTCGATCAATGATAAGAGTGGTATGGTGGATGATGCAAAACATCCGCCCCACCTTCATCAATGAAGACAGTTGGTTGGAACTGTCAAGGGATAGGGAACGATCTCACAGTTCGACGCCTCATGGAAATGTGTCAGAAGCACCGCCCAGGACTCTTGTTTCTTTATGAGAAGAAGACTAGGAAGCTTTTGTTGCAAAACATTCTGCCCGAATTAGGTTTTAATAAATTGTTTAACGTTGAGCCATTTTGCTACAAATAAAGGTGATCCATGGTTCATGATAGGTGAATTTAATAAATAAGGGGACACCATGAGAAACAAGATCATTGATGAGACACTTGCAAATGTTACAAAGACAAAGTCTGATGGTCTGAACACGGATCTTATGTCTCATATGTCATAATGGGAGGTTAAATTGGCTCTATTTGTGATGCACACGAAAAAGGCTCCTGGACCTAATGGCCTCACAGCTCTATTCTATCAAAAATTATGGGACATTGTGAAAGATAACTTAACTCTTATGGTTGATGAATTCATTTTCAATGGAATAATGGCCCATGGGCTCAATCACGCCAATATTTGTCTCATCTCAAAGAAAGAGAAACCGAATAAAATGTCCAGTTTCGTCCCATCAGTCTTTGCAATGTGAGCTACAAGAAAATATCTAAGGTGTTATGCCAAATATTAAAGAGAGTGTTCCTGGACCCAATATCTGATACCCAATCAGCTTTTGTTGATGGAAAACATATAACTGATAATGTACCAATATCACAGGAAATGTTTCATGCTCTTCATATAGATCCCGAATGAAGAAATAAGAGAATGGCAATAAAGACAGACATGAGTAAAGCTTATGATCGGTTGGAGTGAAAAAAATTTAGTGCGGTCATGAAGAAAATGGCGTTTTCAGACTTATGGATTGAGTGGATAACGCGATGTGTATCATCGGTGAAATACCAAGTCCTTTTCACTGGTCAACCAAAAATATATCCCCAAAAAGGGGATGCGTCAAGGATATCTTTTGTCTCCTTTCCTCTTTATCCTATGCACGGAATCGCTCATTAGCCTTCTAAATCATGCGGAGAATCAAGGCAAGATAATGGGGATGCGCATCTCACGCGCTAGCCCTCTGGTATCAGACCTTCTCTTTGTTGATGATAGCCTGTTTTCTGTAAGGCAGAGACACGTGAATGCGATGAAGTCATGAAATCACTTACGACTTATGGGAAAGCTTCTGGACAGTGTATTAAATTCAACAGGGAATTGCAAATGAGGGGGGGGGTATGGGATCTTATCTTGGTATCCCAAAGGACATCAGTGGCTCAAAACGAAAGTTATTCGCATTCTTGAAAGAACGATTGAAAAATTAAGTTAATGGTTGGACATGAAGATGGCTCTCCAGGGGAGGAAAGGAAAAGTCAATCCTACTGGCTCTACCTACATATGTAATATAAACTCTGCTGCTACCGCTAGAAACTTGTGAGAACTTAGCTAGTGCCATTGCACAGTTCTTGTGGAGCTCGAACCCACCCAAGAGAGGTATACACTGGACAAAATGGGAAAATTATGCAGATCAAGAGAAGAGAAGAGAAGAGGGAGTGATAGGATTTAGGTTGTTCCAGGAATTCAACCTTGCCCTACTAGGCAAACAATTATGGAAACTAGTGCAGTTTCCTGATTCCCTCTTGGCAAGAGTGTTGAGGGGAAAATACTTGATGTAGTTCGCCTTTGTGACAAAACAAGACTATTATTCCCTCACATGGGTGGAGGAGTTTAAAAGCAGCAAAACAATTGGGAATTAGATAGAAGGTACATTCTGGTAATGAGATTAGGATTTGGGGAGAATTTTGGATACCAATGATACCGGCAAGGCCAACTAGGCCTATCGCACCGGTGGTTCACAAATTGATGCCAGTAAGTCAATTACTGATAGGGACCCCAGAAAGATGGAACACTGAAATCCTAGAAAACTTTGTCAATCCGGAGGATATCTCACTGATCCAACCTTTGCCATAAGTCAAGGATGTCATCGAGATGAATATTGTTGGAGCTATACAAAGAGCGGTATGTACACAGCTAAATCAGGCAACTGAGTAGCAACAAACTTTCTTTAAAAAAAAGACGATGGAGCCACATATAGAACTGAGTATAACAAAGCTCCAAGCCTTTGCTTGGAAGATAAAAGTTCCACCAAAATCAGACATCTAATTTGGCAAACCATCCTTGGACAATTAGCAGTGACGAGAAGCCTAACTCATCGTCATATGCGATGTGGCAACCATTTTCCTAAATGTGGAGCAAAGGATGAAAATATAAACCATGCCATATTTGAATGTCCGCCAGCAATACAGACATGGGCCTGAGCAGCAACCGCAACACCACCATTGGTATTCCCCAGTACAAGCCAATATACAAATATGGACTACCTCTTCTGAAGAAATAATGATATTGAAGATCCTTAGCTGGATAAGGATCGATAACCTTGAATTATATGGTTCATTTGGAAAGCGAGAAACGATAAGTTATTCAGAGGAATAGACAGTGACCCTTTGGAAACTGTCCGACATGCTGAGGCAGAATGCCATGCTTGGTTTGAAACAAATTGCAAACAGGATGAGCTGGCTGAAATACAACATCCTGAACAAGCAACATTCTATTCTGAGAGATGTTTATAGATGGATCATGGACATACTCACTCTTTAGTGGTTATGGATGGACATGGACAAAGTCAAGAGGAGAAACTCATCTATTGGGAGAAAGGAACCAACATCGAAGAATCTCTTCAATTCACTTGAAGCTCGACGCCTTCTTATGGGTAATGGAGTGCATGCTACAGAAATCAACGTGTCAGGCTTTTGGCACCAATTATAAGGATTTAATCTCGCTGATTAAAGATCCCGGAGCATGGCCTCATTTTTCCACAAAACTAAAGGAGCTGATGAAGCTGAATAATAAATTCATAGAATTCTCTATTGTTATTATTCCTTGTATTGAAAATATTTCATATGATACTTTAGCTAAGATAGCAAGATCCTTTCATAGGGAAATATAATACATTGGTTGTTTTGTTCCTGTCTGGTTTCCCAGACCACCTCAAAATTGAGTAATAGAATGACCGTTTGATAAAAAAAATTATTTTAAATATTTATCTATGTAAAATGAGAAGCTTCTATTTTATAACCAAAATGGGGAGGAGTCAGATAAGATGAGAGGTTTTGAAAAAAAAAAAAGAAGAACAATAAAATGAGAGGCTGTTGGAAAAGATTCTTGTTTGGGACTTGGGAGCTTCCCGGATCCCAAGTATGCTTTGAATAACAATATTTTTTTCCTTTTTTTAATAATTCAATTATTTTATTTCTTCTAGTTTAGGTTTCCCTCTTTTTAGACTTTTTTTAATTCTCCAGGTACTGATTGATTCGCCTGAATTTTTATTAATGAAGAAGTATGTTTTTAAGTTCTTGAGCTTTGCTTTCTCTCTCTCAATATGGTATCCTTATACAAGTATAGAGGCAGTATATCTAATATCTTCCTTTTAAGAAATTCTTCTAAGATAGCGTAGAAAAAAACTGACACATATGTGTATGGTTAAGAAAATCTTCTTGTGGACTCGGCTTTCTATTACCATTTTAAATTTAATAAATTAAAGCAATTTTATTTCATGCCAATGATGAGTGTGAATTTATTAATGTAAAAGTTGTATCTTATTCATATGTTCTCTCCCGTATATATGTTTGAATGTATTCACTAACTTCTAATTAGATAACTCCTACTTCTAATTACATCATTTTTTAAACTCCTTAAGTATATCCAAACTCTCATCATTATTCTCCTATACTCCCCCTCAAGTTGGGAAGGTGTAGATTTCTCACTCCCAATTTGAACAACAAAGTTTCAAAATGCACTCGTCCAAGCGCCTTGGTCAACACATCTGCTACTTTTTCGTGCGTTCTGACATGAGTCTCCATCCTGTATTGCATCTCTGACCTGATGACGGTCTGATTCTATATGTTTTGTTCTCTCGTGGAACACAAGATTCTCTTCTATGTAGATCGCAGACTTGCTGTCGAAAAATTGCTTCGATGGCTTCAGCTGCTTTGCACCTAAGTCAAACTATAATCTCCTCAGGCATTTAATCTCACGTGTTGCTTAAGCCATGGACCTATACTCGGCCTCTGCCGATGAGTGGGACACTACCTTATGTTTCTTTGTCTTCCATGACAATGGCGAATCCCCAACTAACGCCACATACGCACTTAACGACCTCCTTGTAACCGGACACGCCGACCAGTCAACATCACAAAAGACTGACAAACTGAGATCATCTTGTGAACTGATTTTAATCCCTTGTCCAGCCCTTCCTTTGAGATATCTCACCACTCGTAGCGCTGCTTCCCACGGCACCTCCCATGGTGCCTTCATGAACTGCGAAAGTATATGAACCAAATACGAAATGTCAGGCCTTGTAATAGACAAATAGATCATGCGCCCCACTTGTTTTCTGTACTGTTTGCATCTCGAAGAAACAAACTAGAATCCAGACCAAGCTTGTGATGCAGTTCCATCGGAGTAGCTAAAGGCTTTGAACCAAGCAAGCTGGTGTGTGAGATAAGATCCAATGTATAATTTCTTTGAGTAAGCATGAACCCCTCTTCACCACGTCCAACTTATATCCCAAGAAAATATTTCAACTTTCCTAAATCCTTCGTGTGAAAGCATTTTCTCAAGTATTCTTTAAACTTCTCCACAATCTTCATGTTATTTCCACATACCAGCAAATCATCGACATATATCAGTACTCTTAGTTCGATTCCTCCTTTAGCGTACACAAACAGTGATTAATCAGTACAAGATTTCTTAAACCTATACTTTTTCAAAGCGTATGTTAGCTTAGAGAACCAGCATCTAGGAGCCTGTTTCAATCCATAAACAGCCTTATGTAGCCTGCAAACCTTGATAGGATCAGAATGTTGAAAACCTTGTGGCAGCTTCATGTACACTTCCTCCTAAAGATCACCATGCAAAAGGTGTTCTGAACATCCATCTGATGCACAATCCATCCTTTTTCTGCAATTACACGCAATAAACTTCTCACAATCGTCAACTCTGCAACATGTGCAAAGGTTTCTTTGAAATCTCTTCCTTTCACTTGCTTATTTTCCAACGCCACTAGACGAGACTTGGGTCTTTCCAATGTCCCATCAGCATTGTATTTATATTTATACATCCACATATTGCCAATGGCCTTCTTCCTGGGTGGCAAGTCCACTATGCTGAAAGTTTTGCTTTCTTCGAACGATTCCATCTCCTTCTTCATCGGGTTACGCCACATTTCTTGTTGAACAGCTTCTTTGTAGTTTCTTGGTTCTTTTCAACTCGTTAAAGCACCCAAAAACGCTTTATGATCTGGAGAGAAACGTTCATCAAATATATAATTTGCAAGAGGATAAGGAGTGTTACCTTGGATTGTCAACGAGGACTCTGATTGAGGAGTAGGAGCTACTAGATTGTAATGGGGTCCCTTCAAGTGTCGAGCATTGTAGATCACATAGTCATGCAGCTTTACTGAAGGAATCTTTTCTTTGCAACCTCTTCCTAACTCAGTCACAACCTCAGTCGTAGCGTCAGCTTCTATTGTTTCACCTATTTGTTTTTCAGTGTCACCACTCTGTTTTTCATCCAAAACAGAGACTACTTCAGGAGTAATGTCAGTAGCTGCATGTTTCAAACTCTCATCATTCTCCTGCGACACACTCCCCCTGTCATCTGCGGTGACATTCAACACCCATTCATCGTCTGGTGACCCTGTAGGCTCCTTCTGATACTCCAATTCAGCACTCTTTTCACTAAACGGAAACACACTTCCCTAGAAACTCCTATCTCTTGATACTATGAACTCGCTATTGTCCAAATCATAGACCCTCCAAGCCTTTTTCCCGAAATGATATCCAACAAAGACACATCGCCTACTTATTTCTCCCAACTTATCTTTGTTTCTATTACGTCTGTGAACGTAAAAAAGTGAACCAAATACTCGCAATGAATCATATGATGGCTTAACCCCAAACAACTTCTCATGCGGAGAACTTCCTTTCAATACCCTTGAAGGTGTCATATTTTCACATGTTTTGCAGTCGAAATGGCCTCACCCTAGAATTTGATAGGTAGTCTTGATTGAAACAATATCTCCCTTGCAACATTTAGAATATGTCTATGCTTCCTCTCCTCACGGTCATTTTTCTGTGGAGTGCTTACACAAGATGTTTGGTTTACAATACCCTTATCTTGAAAGAACTATGTTAAACACATAAACTCCATGCCATTATCATTTCTTACTATCTGAACTGAGTGACCAAATTGTACATATGCACAAAAACGTTGCAGCACCTTCTTAACTTCAGACTTGGCAAGTAAAAGGTATGTCCAGACGGCTCTAGTAAAATCGTCTACAATAGTGAGAAAATAGGCTGCTCCACAGGAGGCAGGCACACGATAGGGACCCCAAACATCTACATAATAATCTCAAAACTCTTGTTTTCTTTTTAATACTATCACCAAAAACATCTCTCGTTTGCTTTGCTCTAAAAACACGTCACACGGACTAGAGCAAGCCTTATTCATAACACCAAAATCTCATGTAAAGAAGAAAAAACACCAAAGTTATATGTCCGAGTCGTCGATACCACAAGAGACGATCATTGCTTCTATCTGCTCTGGTAGCTCGTGTGACTCTAACATCCTTAAAGAAGTAAACCCCATCACGTTTTTCACCGGCTCCAATCAGAGTCTTCGAAGAACAGTCTTGCAAAACACAAATCGTAACCGTGAATACACAAAACAATTACGGTGTTTTAACAACTTTGATACAGAGATCAAAGTACACTCCAATATGGGTACATAGAGCACGTCTTTGAGTGAGATACGATCTGTTAAGTATCATATCACCCATCTTGATTGATGTCAAGGTTCCACCATCGGCAAACCCGACTACACACGGTAAGGCTTCTCTATGTCGCCTGTCACATGATGTGAAGCCCCAGAATATATAACCCCATCACCAAGAATCTTACCAGAAATCTTCTCAGACTGAGAGCTTGTTTTCCCCTCATTTATGATCTGCATGAAGGCCTTCCACTACTCGGGAGTAAGGTTTGTTCCACCGGAACCATACGAACCCGTTGCGTGCGATGTATGCGCAGCACCACGACCTCCACCTCTTGTGTTTGAGCTACCACGACCTCTACTTGAACCTTTTCCACGTCTCTCATTCATCCTTTCAGGATACCCAGTTATCTGCCAACAGTTGTTCTTTTGATGGCATGTCTTTCCACAGTTAGAACACACTTGATCCCTTGCTTTGTTCTCATAACTCAAACTGTTGTTCACAATTTTTGCCGTACAGCCACTTGAATCTCGTGTGTCTCTTGCATCTTCCAACTTAAAACTAATTAGTGGTAAGTGGATTGTCCCTAACCCTTTATATATCAATTAATGTCCCATTGAATTTCCGATGTTGGATACTTTATCCCTAATACCAATCTTCGAGATGATGGCTTTTATCGACCAGAAATCTTGGAAATTTAAGACATTTATATTCGGTCGAAAGAGTTAAGTACGACATTTATACCCAGTTAAATAGGGTTATATTAATTAGAGGTTTAAGATATTTAGGATTTGAGCTTTAATACCAAGTGAATTTGATAATGTAAAAGTTGTATATTATTCATATATTCTCTCCCATATATATATTACAAGGTATTCACTGACTTCTAATTAGATAACTCCTATTTTTATTACATCATTATCCAAACTCCTTTAAGTATATCCAAACTCTCATCATTATCCTCCTACAATGAGTTAAGTGTTTCAATTAAGACAACCGTTCATTTTTGGTCACTATGGCTACACATTCTACAAATCAACTTACAATATCCTCAACCGCAACCTATTGATACGTACAACATTTCACAAACAAACATCATATCAACCAACATATTGTAGAATCCAGAAAACCAAATTGACATAAACGTTATAAATAAAGCGATGTTAAGGAAATATACGATTCAAAAAGACGAAATGAAAATCGAATAGAAAACGTTTTTCAACAAATAGACCATGGAGTCGAGACGAATCTCTTTCCTTAACTCTTAATATTCGCTCCGTAGTGAGACATACATGTACGAATCAGAGTCCCAAGATACAACCATGATAGACGATTCACGCTTCATCCGTGAACGTCCCTAACAAACTAATAATCTACGAACACTCTCTAACTAATAGACTTACACTTTGGGATTACGATTGCTGGTTTTCTTTGTGAAAAAACTTAAGAAATGAGGAAGGAGGACGAGTTTTATAAAGAAGAGTAGTGGAGCGATTTTTCGAAATGGTAGCGAAAATCTGTCGGGAATCTCGGGAGTGGTGAGTGGAGAAACTTTCTCCGCAAGACTCTCTTCTGTTGACTCGTTCTGATCCATTTTGAACAAATAAACTTCGTGTCATTTTTAGACAAACTACGCATCATTTAAACACAAACTTCATGAAGATTTTTGGAATTAAAATGGCAAGACGTTGAGCTTAACTTGGTCCAAAAAGAATGTTATTGGGCCGGAGGCCCTCCTTCAAGACCCAAGACCCAAGACCCAAGACCCAAGACCCAAGACCCAAGACCCAAGACCCAAGACCCAAGACCCAAGACCCAAGACCCAAGACCCAAGACCCAAGACCCAAGACCCAAGATCCAAGGCCAAGCCTACACCCATACCCAAGCCCAAGCTCAAGCCCAAGCCCACGCTGAGCCGAGCCGAGCTTGCCGGACGGCAGCGGCGGCGCGCGCGTGGGGCTCCTCTCTTTCACACCCGTTTGATACATGGTATCACAATACCATATATAAACTTCTCTCCCTTCATATTTCTCACCGATGTGGGAGAAGATAATGTCTTTTGACATTTCACAAATATGGCTGTAGCCCATCAATTTTAATAGAAGCCTATGGGCTTTATTGGTCCAACAATCCCCCACATGAATAAAAATAACTCTAAACATATGCAGATTAAATACAGACTCGATATACTCTAAGGGCATCTCCAACCCCACTCTATTTTGCACTCTAAAATAGAGTTTTGAGTAAAATTGCTCCAACGGTACTCTATTTCTCACTCTATAATATAATAATTAATGAGTTTAATCTATATATAGAGTAAGTTTTTTTTTATTAACTCTATTTTTCACTCTAAGATAGAGTACCATTGGAGTATAACACAACTCTATTATAAAGTTACTCTATTTTGAAGAGAATAATAGAGTGAACCATTGGAGATGGTCTAAATACTATACTTATTCTAATCCTGACTAGACTAGACATACTTATCGAGAGTGTTTGCGAAAAATTCACAGTGTTTGAGTTGGTAGCATTTTTAAGCCTTGAACCACTCATACTTAATATTTGTCGGGTTTAATTTACCAGAAGGTGAACATGATTTCTTGAACCAACCGATGTTTTATGTAGACCGAGACAACATGCATAACGCAGCTTCATATTCTCGTAGAACTTAGTTCTCTATTGTGTTCATTGTGGCCCTGAACTATTCCTGGTTTTCATGAGTGAACTTAGAGAATATAGCCTTACATTCATTCTCCTAGAAACGACCTCATTTCACACTCATTAGGTGATTGACCATGAAAACTATTGAGTATACTTTGCTTTATAAGCTATGGAATCATTAAAAGCTTATGCTTATCCTTCTCTCATTAGCACTTTTATCATCTAAGGAGTTGGGAAGAGACTACTTTGTCTCAGAATACTTTTATTAGATTATGTTTGATTTTGTTTTCCCTTTGAACCTACGTCTTGGGATCTCCAGTCATGATAGGTAAGATTGCAGTCAAGCATCCTCATTCGTTATAGGCTTTAAACCCATTCCTTTTGATGATTTAGCAACAATATCTCTTGGCAAACCTGTACTGAATGGATCCACTAGGTTGTCAGCCGATTTGATATAATCTATTGTGATTACACCATTTGAGATAAGTTGTCTAATTGTCTTATGTCGTCTTCTGATGTGACGAGATTTACTATTGTACAGATTATTCTGAGCCCGAGCTATAGCTGATTGACTATCACAATGTATTCGTATAGCTGGTACAGGTTTCTCCCACATGGGAATATCTTCCAAAAAATTTCTAAGCCATTCAGCTTCTTCTGCTGCTTTGTCTAAGGCTATAAACTCAGATTCCATGGTGGATATGGCTAACATTATTTGTTTGGTAGATTTCCATGATATTGTTGTTCCTCCTAATGTAAAGACGTATCCACTTGTGGATTTTGAGTTTTTAGAATCTGATATCTAGTTAGCATCACTGTATCCTTCTAAAACTGTTGGTTCTTTACTATAGTGAAGCCCAAAATTTTTGGTGTAGCAAAAGTAATTGAGTACTCTCGTTATACCTTTCTAGTATGTATGACCTGAATTACTTGTATATCGACTAAGTACGTTTACTGCATGAGCTAGATCTGGTCTAGTCAATTGGTCAAGTACATGAGACTTCCAATTACTTGTGCATACTTGTTTTGTGAAACCGCTTCACCTGAATTCTTTGTCAAGTGCATTTGGATATCTAACGGAGTTTTTGCCGTACTATTATAGTAGTTTTGAAATCTATCTAATATTGTTTGAGCATAGTGAGATTTGGTTAAGATAATTCCATTTGAAGCTCTAGTGACTTTAACCCCGAGAATAACATCTGCTAATCCCATATCTTTCATCTCAAATTTCCCTTTGAGCATGTTTTTTGTGTGAATGATAATATCTTTATTGCTTCCAATAATGAGCATATCATCTACATATAAACATAGCAAAACATACGCATTTTTGGTAGATTTGTAGTATACGCATTTATCATATTCGTTAATTTTGAAACCATTTGACATCATTACATTGTCAAATTTTTCATGCCATTGTTTAGAAGCTTGTTTAAGCCCATAAAGTGACTTGACAAGTTGACATACTTTGTTTTCCTGCCCAGAAATAACAAAACCCTCAGGTTGTTTCCATGTAAATTACCTCTTCTAAATCACCATGTAGAAAGGCGGTTTTTAAATCCATTTGATGGATTTCTAGGTTTCTTAGAGCTGCGATTGCTATCATCATCCTTATTGAGGTTATTCTGGTTACGGGAGAATATGAGTCAAAATATTCAAGGCCTTCTTTTTTCGGAATCCTTGAACTACAAGCCTAGCTTTTTGTAAACCAGGTGTTCCATCAGGGTTTAGTTTTCGTTTCATTATCCATCTATTCCCTAGTGCTTTGCAGCCAGGTTGTAAATCCGTTATATACCATGTATAATTTTGCATGATAGAGTCGACTTCACTTCTGACAGCTTTGTTCCAAAATGGAGGATTTGGTGAAGCCATGGCTTCTGCCAAAGTCTTTGGATCATTTTCTACTAAAAATGCCATTAAAAAATCTTCACCAAAAGATTTTTCCTTTCGAGTTCTTTTACTCCTTTTAGGTTCACCTTTTTCATTTTATGAAATATCATTTATAGAAATGTCGACATTTGTCCAAATTTCTGAAACATTGTCGTCGTCTCTTTCTTCTCGTGTTCGTTTTGAACCTTTTTTTCCTTACATGGAAAATATATTCGGAGAAAGTTGTATTTCTTGATTCCATTACTGTATTTTCATGAATATATGATATTTCAGATTTATGTACCAGAAACCGATATGCAGTACTATTATGTGCATACCCGATGAAGATGAAATCCACTGTTTTTGATCCAATAATGACTTTCTTTGGTGGCGGTACCGCAAGTTTTGCCAAGCACCCCCACACTTTGAAGTATTTATACGAATGTAAATTACCTTTCCATAGTTCATATGGAGTTTTGCCAGTTGGTGTGAAATTTTCCTGAGGATATAATTAGTGGTAAGCAACGCTTCCCCCCACATGTTATGGGGTAACCCAGATTCCTGCAACATTGCATTCATCGTCTCTTTTAGAGTTCGATTTTTGCGTTAAGCAACTCCATTAGATTCTGGTGAATAAGGAGTTGTAGTTTGATGAATTATTCTATGTTCTTTACAACATGCATTAAATGGACCATCATACTCGCCTCCTGTATCGCTTCTAACTATTTTAATAGTTGTTTTAAGCTGATTTTTGACCCCGAGTTTAAATTCTTTGAATTTTTTAAGGTTTCATCTTTGCTATGTAATAAGTATACATACCAGTATTTTGTGCAGTCGTCTATGAAGGCCACAAAGTACATTTTCCCACCTCTAGTTTGTATGTATTTTAAGTCACATAAATCTTTGTGAATTAAATCTAGAGTTTGTTAGTTCTTTCAACATGAGGTGGGAGCGTTTTTGTGAGCTTAGCATGTACGCATACTTCACATTTTTGTTTACTTTTTTACATTTTGGGATTAAATTTTGATTCATTAGTCTTTATATCGATTTATAGTTTACATGGCCTAATTTTTTATGCCATATATTAAAAGATTCAACCAAATAAACAACTAGCTCTTTCTTATTCATTGAAACTTTTGGAGCTACAACTTTCTGAGTGAACGTCATTACATTCATTTTGACAAGTCCATCCTTAACATACCATTTTCCCAAATAAACCCCATTCTTCCTAATCACGAGCTTATCCACCTCGAGACTTGTGGCGAATCCATTCTTGCTGAGCAAGGTTCCCGAGAACAGGTTCTTCCTCATGTCGTGCACATGCTTCACATTCTGCAGAGTGACTTCACGTCCAGATGTCATCTTCAAAACCACCTTGCCACAACCTTCAATCTTGGAGACTGCAATGTTTCCCATGAACAGCTTCTCCTGAGTCTTGCTTTTCTGATAGGTGCTGAACATCGCCATATCAGTGCAAATGTGGGTGGTGGCACCAGTGTCATACCACCATTCCTAAGGGTTGTTTCCTTCAATCATGTTAACTTCAGTCACCACTGCAACAAGATCTTCTTTAGTGAGATTCGCATGAGCCTTCTTATCTCTGATCTTGCTGCGACACTCAGCAGTCCTTTGACCAACTTTGTGGCAGTAGTGACATTTTCTCATGAATTTCTCCACATTCGCATTGATCTCAATGCCTTTCGTCTTGAAGTTTGGACCAGAAGCCTTCAAATTGCAGCTGTTTTGGAAGGCTTGGCAGGAGAGCGAGCAATTCCCTTTCCTATACCTTTCATTTCATCCATGTTGACACTGTGCTCTTTAGCTTGGAGCAGCTTGTCATCATTTCGGTTTCTGGCTTCCATCTGAAGCCTCTGAATGAGATCTTCGAGTCCCTTCTTCTTCTTTTTGTGCTTCAGGTAGTTCTTGAATTTTTCATAGCTTGGAGGAAGCATTTGGATGAAACTGAGAGTTGTGAATGTCTCACAGATGGACATTTCTTGAGCAATAATTTCATGGCAAATGAGCCGAAACCCTTCCACCTGATCCATGATGAGTTTTGAATCCACCATTTTGAAGTCATGGAATTTTGCAACTACATACTTCTGGCAGCCAGCGTCCTCACCACAGTACTTCTTGTCCAGTGATCTCCATAGCTCTTTCGATGTGGGTATCTCACAGTAGACTTGGTAGAATGGGTCAATAAGGTGACCCAAAATGTATCCTTTGCAGATGACGTCGGAATGCAACCAACTGTCAACACTTGCAAGTGGGTACACATCATCAATCCCGTAAGGGACAAGAGGCTTGTCCTCCTGGGTGAATTTATCCAGCTTCATTGTTGTCAGGAAGAACATCATCTTCTTTTGCCATGTTTTGAAGCCTTTGCCATAAAATTTGTCAGGCATTAATCCTTGAATTAACAAGCTTGGTACAGTCGGAGGAGTTGCAACCGGAGCACTTGTGGTTCCTTGAATAGGAGCCATTTGATAGAGACCAGCACCAAACAGGCTATGGCGTGTGGTTTCATCAGCAATATTTCTCACTGGAAGGGTAGGTGTCGTTGTTGCAGCGGTTGTTACTGTTGCATCATTTTGAGCAGCGTTGAGTGGAGTTTGCGTATCAATGGTGGTGTCGATGGGGGTGTTGTTAGTTTCCGTCATTTTCTGTTGGGAAAACATGAAAGCGGATTAGACACCAATCAACAAATAACGTATTATTTAAATAAATAATAGTCTAAATCGATTGTCATTTTTGGTGTATTTAGTATATCGCTTAAAGCGTTACGAACCACCAAATCATATCGATATAAGTCTGAAAAACGTTTTGCAAATTTTATTAAAAGCGTTCGCAGAAACCGTTTGTGTAAACTTGTAGATTGTTTCACAACTCGCTACAGAAAGCTATTGTGGAAACGAAACGTTTTATAACGTTTTTATGATTCATGTAACAAAAAAATTTTTGCGATAGAACTATAGAGCAAAACACAAGTCGTTTTAGATAAGCAAGAAACGTTTCGCGGAAGTGCGTAAAACAAATCGCAAACACCATTTGAACAATAAAATAAACGTTTTATAAATCCTTGAAATCGTTTTATAAAAACCTATTAAGATCAATCCGATTAAAGCTTATGTGTAATAGAAGCGATTAAGATTTAAGACTGTAGGAGCCGGAAAACCGAATTGACATAAACTATATAAATAAAGTCATGTTAAGGAAATATATGATTCATAAAGACGAAATGAAAACCGAATAGAAAACGTTTTTCAACAAATAGACCATGGAGTCAAGACGAATCTCTTTCCTTAACTCTTAATATTCGCTCCGTAGTGCGACAAACATGTACGAATCATAGTCCCAAGATACAACCATGATAGACGATTCACGCTTCATCCGTGAACGTCCTTAACGAACTAATAATCTACAAACATTCTCTAACTAATTGATTTACGCTTTTGGATTAAGATTGCTGGTTTTCGTTGTGAAAAAACTTAAGAAATGAGGAGACGAGTTTTATAAAGAAGAGTAGTGGAGTGATTTTTCGAAATGGTAGCGAAAATCTCTCGAGAATCTCGGGAGTGGTGAGTTGAGAAACTTTCTCCGCAAGACTCTCTTCTGTTGACTCGTTCTGATCCATTTTGAACAAATAAACTTCGTGTCGTTTTTAGACGAACTACGCATCGTTTAAACACAAACGTCATGCTGTTTTTTAGAATTAAAATAGCAAAATGTTGAGCTAACCGGACGGCAGGGGTGGCGTGCGCATGGGGGCTCCTCTCTCTCCGACCCGTTTGATACACGGTATCACAATACCATATATAAACTGCTCTCCCTTTCAATTTCTCACCGATGTGGGAGAAGAGAATGTCTTTTGACATTTTACAAATATGGGTTGTAGCCCATTCATGTCTTTTCACAATTTTAATATAAGCCTATAGGCTTTATTGGTCCAACACATATTACACACCATCTAACAAAAATATATAGAGTAAAAACATATTCTGCGTGGAACGTTAATTTTAGTATTCAATAAGAAAAAGACGTGAAAGCCACTAAAAAAATATGGCTGAATATTCAATTATTGGAGACGTTCTTGTTTGTTGTCAAGAATAATATACATAAACTAGGGGAAGCCCGCGTTTCGCGCAGGATTTATTAGTTTGTCAAATATATTTTTTAAGTTTGTGTTTAATTATATTTTGATGGTTGTTTGATTGTGTTTGCTAAGTGTTACTATGTTTTTATGGGAAATAAGAAATGAAATACTTTTTTGCCATGTCATTATAGAAAATAAGTATAATAAATATGAAGATATATTAATTTTTTATGAAAAATATATTAACTTTTTAGATATTTTCTTTTTTGCAATATGTCTGTACTCATGCACAGAAGAATCACCCTAGTGTATAAATGTTTTGTATTCTTTTGTATTAATCTTTAGTCCTTCAAAAGGCTTTCTAATAATTAGATATTATGTTTTACATTATGGAAAGAGATACATATGAATATTGGATAATAATATTTCATTTATCATGATTAGCTTTTCAACACTGAAAAGGGAATTTGTTATGTTACTTCGAATCTTTAAGGGACCATAAACCAAAGGAATATTATTTTAAAATATAATTACATATATAATTGATCTAATATATTTTAATATTAGTGCAATGGATGCCATATAAGTTATAATCTTGACGAAAGAATATAAAGCATATTTTGCGTATATTTGGCAAAATGTGTTTTACAAAAAAATAATATATATATATATATATATATATTTAAAAAAAATAGACTAATATCATCAAAGTAATGTTATATAATCAAGCACAAAAAATAAGTTTACTTTGCTTATACAAGTCGGAAGAACATTTTTATAAAAGACATATTTTAATTTATATGCATTTATACCAATTGTATTTAGTACACCAAAAAAAAAACTCGTACACAAATTCATCAATTATTTAACTTAAGTGATATTTGAGAGCGTGAAATACACTTTTTTGGAAGTTTCAGTAACAAAAATAGTTGAATTTTTTATTTTTGACCAAATTATAAATAATTATATAAATAACTGTTATTCAAAAGTATACAGAACTACTTTCGTAAGTCTCATGTCACGTGATATTTACTATACACTTGGAAATTCAATTAAATTATGTTTTTACTTTGTGATCTTTTGATGTTCTCAAAGTGAACTTACTGCATGAGAAGCTGATGATGCACTACAATTTGTGCACAAACCAGAAGCACCAAACTAAATCAAAACAAACCAACTAAAATCGAAATATGCTTAACCTCCTTGTACAACAAAATCGTTGTTGTTCTCTCAAATAGAAATTTTGGATTTTTTATCAGAGTTGAATACATAGTTCTAGCAGCCCGTATTTCTTTAGCAACACGTTTTATTGTTTTGGGACTGTGCTTGCCTTTCTCCATTGTTGTTACAGAACGGTTCAACCGAAGCATCTTCCAAGACTAACACACCTTGACTAAATTCATAGTAAATCTTTGATACTGTGTAGTTCTAGAAGACACTTGAGAGACCATTCCGAACGCTCCATCGTTTAAAGAGCATCCCAAATCTGCCATTGGAACAATCTCACAGAACTGCTTCCCTCTTAGCAAGGATTCTGATGCCGAAAATTTGTAAGGAAGAGCTTCTTATTTTACCTCTACAATACGCAAAACACAGCCAACATAGTTCTCATAAAAAAATTCAGGAGCTGGTACATTCTTCAGGATCTACTAAAACAAATTAACTTTTCACCCTGTGCATACCAAGCAAGGAATCTAACCTTAATTCCAAAAAATTTAATTCACGGTTATCCGATTCCACTTTTATACCAATCGAAAGCATAAGTTTCCAAGCTCAACGATACCAATGTAATCTGTCCTCTTAGGTGGATTAAGCAATTCAAAACTGCCTTCTACACTTGAGAGCCACCTGTACGAATGAACTCTATCAAATTCAGACACATGTACTTGCTTAAATAAGTAATCCCTATCAGTTATCACCATCATCATTTTTTGATTCGCCAATCTCTAACACAATTTCGCAACAGCAAGGTTCCAAAGGAAAATTGGGTACCTAATTTTGTGAAATATGTGATGATTCATGTGTATCCAACTCACCAGTATCATTGGAAGTCAATCCATAAGAAACCTATCAAGATCACAATCGTTCAATCAGAAACTAACACCTTCATTGTCATTTCCAGAGAAATCCAATGAGCATTTTCCTCCACCTTTGAATAGATCATCCACATACCTGGCTGATTTTGTATCACCATATTTGACTATAGTCCTTTTTCCTTGTGGGGATATTGAACACACATACACTTTAATACTTAAGTGTGCATTTTAGAAAGTTCAATTATATTAAGGCTAAAGCAGTATTTACCTAAATTGACCTCGAGTAAGAAATTAATTGATGTCATCTCTTTGTAATTTTTTTATTTAAACGTTGCCACAACTTTCAGATCTTTGGCTAATATTTCAGCAGCTTTTGCTGTCATTCTGAAATAAACATACAAACAATATCATTAATTCAAAGAATATCATAGCCAAATCATATATTCAAGAAAAAATAAATGAAAAAATAAAAGGAAAAATAATTCCGATCTGGAGCTTCAAGATACCTTAGCTTCCTAATCTCAAAGAAAATTGCCATAAGAATATCGATTTTCATCAACCTTATTGAACCCTGAGAGATAGTTCACAACTTCGTCCGACCCATCAGCAACACTTTTCTTGCAAAGTACTTCATATTGAAAAGGAACCAGAATCCTGATCCAGTCTAACACCACCTCAACCAAATTATAAGAGTATCCAAACAAAGATACTAAAACAAAATCACCATCTCAAGCTTCGTAGAAACTAAATTAAAAAGTTTATATGGAGAACATGAAACTGAAATTAAGAAAATTGCTACCGTGGTTTTTCTTTTTTTTAAAGTGTATGATTGAGGATTATCCTGATGATTATGATTTTCAAGGAAAAGGATGTACCTTTTTATAAGGGAGTAAAGAAGGGATGCATTCATTGATGAATCTCGTGAGGAAAAGAAACTATCATTAATGATTGTGTTAATTACGACACTTGGATTCCGTATAATTCTATAACGTTTTGCAGATTTCTTATCGATAGAAAGATGAACCAAAGAAAAAAATAGACAGTGAAAAGGTGTGTTTTAAAGCTGACCCCTAACTATATAAAGATGGCCCAAATTTGTGTAGCATAAAAGTCCATATAGAATTAAAATAATACCCAATATTGAGCCTAGTTAAAGTTCATCAAAAATCGAGTGTGATATCGTTTTTCATTAATACACGTGTCATTCTCTCCATCTCTTATTTTATGACGTGGTGGGCTGAGGAGAGACGGACACTCTACTTTATATAATAAGATCTCTGTGAAAATTGACTTTAAAATTGATTTAAATATTTAACTATGCAAAATAAGAAGCTTCTATTTTATTACCAAAAGGGGAGGAAGAGCCAAATAAAACAAGAGGTTTTCATAAAAGAAAAAAAATAAGATGAGAGGCTGTTGGCAGAGGTTCTTGTTTGGGAATTCACAGAGCTTCCCAAATCCCAAATAAGCTTTGAATAACAATTTATATTATTTTTTCTTTTCGTTTTTAATACTTCCAATTATATTTCATTTCTTGTGGCTTAGGCTTTCCCTCTCTTTAGATTTGTTTTTCACTCTCCAGGTGCTTATTGATTGATTCGCCTGAAATTTTCAGTTTCCATGAACGGCATTTGGTGGCCGATTGTCTTATTTCTCTGGCTCAAAGCATAAGGAAAAGGAAAATTGTGGATAGCATCCGTACGGTTTATGTAGCTGATTTTGTTATCTTCTGATCCTTTACAATATCGCTCATTAGATTAGATTATTTGTGGAATGGTCATCACTCGTGTATACTTTTTTCTTTCTTGTTTGTGGAAAAAGTTAAAATGTGCGTCTTGTTTGATGATGATCGTGTTGGAATGAAAAACTTATTAGAAATGGAAAAAGTGTTTAAGTGTTTGAAGAGAAGAGATTTTATGAAAAGAAAACTTTTTTATTTCTTGGATGATTCTTGAAAACTTGGATGATACAAAATGAGAAGAGAGTGGAGGTATTTATAGCCTCCAAAATACAAAATATCTTACATATTTTATTCTTAAATCTAGATAATTCTACTAAAATATCTTGATATTTTTATTCTAATTATCTAGATAATTCTATGAAAATATATAGATTTTTATCTTAAGGAGGTGGAAGATTTTTCTAGATAAATTCTAGAACTTGGGTCAAATTTGGGCTAACATGATTATTAGATTATTAGCCCAATGATTAACCCAAATCAAGTTTATGTTTCAACACCCTCCCTTAAACTTGATTTGGTTACTCCGAGTAAGCTCCTCATCTTGATAAAGTCTTCACGCTTGAGTGGTTTGGTGAAGATATCAACCACTTGATCATTTGTCTTCACATACTCCAATTGCACATCCATCTTGGCAACACATTCTCGAATGTAGTGATAACGAGTATCAATGTGCTTACTCCGATCATGGAAGACTGGATTCTTCGCCAATGCTATTGCCGACTTGTTATCAACAAAGATCTTCGTTGGCTCCTCTTGTGGTAGGCTCAACTCCTTTAGCAAGTTTCGTAACCAAATAGCATGGCAAACACATGAAGTAGCCGCTACGTACTCCGCTTCACAAGTAGAGAGGGTAACAATTGGTTGCTTCTTTGATATCCATGTGAAAGCGGTTTCTCCAATGAAAAATACGAAGCCACTTGTGCTTTTCCGGTCATCAACGTCTCCACCCCAGTCACTATCGCTATATCCAAAAAGCTTGTAATCGTCAGAGATAGAGTAATACAAGCCAAAGTTGATTGTACCTTTGATATAGCGTAAGATCCTCTTAGCTGCCTTGAAATGAGTTGTTGTTGGATGCTCCATATATCGACTCACAACTCCAACCGCGTGTAGGATGTCGGGCCTTGTGCAAGTTAGATAACGTAGACTTCCAACTAAGCTCTTAAAGAGTGTTGGATCAACAATCTCTCCTTCTTCTTCCTTTGATAACTTGACTCCACATTCCATTGGTGTGCAAACTGGATTTGAGTCTTCCATCTTGAACTTCTTAAGCACTTCTTTAGCATATCCTTCTTGAGTGATGAAGATTCCATTTTCTTCTTGCTTTACTTCAATGCCAAGGTAGTATACATTAATCCAATATCAGTCATCTCGAACTCCTTTGTCATCTCCATCTTGAAATCTTCAAACATAATCGGATTGTTGCCAGTGAATATTAAGTCATCCACATACAAGCATGCAATCAATATATCATTGTTTTGGGTTTTGATATAAAGTGCATGCTCATATGGACACTTGATGAAGTCTTTCTCCTTGAAGTACTTATCAATCCGAGTGTTCCATGCTCTTGGTGCTTGCTTTAATCCATAAAGTGCCTTGTTCAGCCTCAAGACTTTGTCTTCTTCACCTTTGACTATGTAGCCTTGTGGTTGCTCAATGTAGACTTCTTCCTCAAGATCTCCATTTAGGAAGGCAGATTTGACATCCATTTGATGTATCTTCCATCTCATTTGGGCTGCCAATGAAATAATTAGCCTAACTGTTTCTAAACGAGCAACTGGAGCAAATACCTCATCATAGTCGATTCCGGCTCTTTGACTATACCCTTTTGCCACCAGTCTCGCCTTGTATCTTTCAACTTCTCCTTTAGAGTTTTTCTTTGCCTTGTACACCCACTTCACACCTATTGCCTTATGCCCATTAGGAAGTGAAGCCAATTCCCATGTATCATTCTTTTGGATTGACTTGATTTCTTCATCCATTGCACTTTTCCATGACTTCTTTTTTTGAGCTTCTTCAAAGTTCATAGGCTCGCAATCCGCAAAAAGGCAAAATAAAGTGAGATTGTCTTGATTTTCGGTTACCTCATAAATGTCTTGTAGACTTCTAAAACGTGGAGTCCTTTCACTTGAGCTTTCATCCCCTTGAGAACTTGGTGTTGGTGAAGTTGGTGGTGTAGCTGGTTCTTCTCTTATTTGCTCCAAGTTCTCTTCTTCAAAAGATGGAAAGAAGTTGTAGTCTTCATTATTTGATCTCCAATCCCATTCTCCTTCTTCATCAGAGATGACATTCCGACTTATAATTGTCTTCTTTGTTTCAAGATTGTAGAGTTTGTAGCCTTTGGAGTTAGCATCATACCCAATGAAAATGTACTTCTCACTTTTTTCATCTAGTTTGCTCCGCTTCTCGTCTGGAACATGAGCGTGAGCAAGGCTTCCAATGACTCTTAGGTGTGAGACACCGGGCTTCCTTCCACTCCAAGCTTCTTGTGGTGTCTTTCCAGAAACGCTCTTCGTTGGAGATCGGTTTGATATGTACACCGCACACGCGACTGCTTCTGCCCATAACTCCTTTGGTAGATTCTTACTCTTGAGCATGCTTCTTGCCATCTCAAGAATAGTCCTATTCTTTCTTTCCGCTACTCCATTTTGTTGAGGTGTTCTTGGCACCGTCAATTGTCTTCGAATACCATTATCTTCACAATACTTCAGAAATTCCTTGGACATAAATTCTCCTCCCCGATCGGATCTCATGGTCTTAATCACAAGACCACTTTCCTTCTCAACTTGGGTTTTAAACTTTTTGAAATTTTCAAACACTTCTGATTTTTCTTTCAAAAAGTAAACCCATGTTTTTCTTGAAAAATCATCAATAAAGAGAAGGAAGTAGTTACTCTTACCAAGTGAGCTTGGTTTGATTGGGCCACATACATCTGTATGTATGAGCTCTAATGGCTTTCTTGCTCTTGTCTCCGACTCCTTTGGAAAACTCATTTTGAATTGCTTTCCAAGTAAACACCCTTCACACACTTGATTTGGATGGTTGATGCAAGGTAATCCTCTCGCCATTTGTTTCTTAGAAAGTAGCTCTAAGCCTCCAAAATTTAGATGCCCAAACCGAAGATGCCAAAGCCATGACTCCTCCTTGTAGCACATCTTGAGACATCGTGTAATGTCATTTTGAATGTTTAGGACAAACATTATATTGCTTGACATTGGTACTTTTGTGATGAGATTATTTGCATTATCTCTTAGAGTAAGGTTATTATCCTTTAGTCGAATATCATAACCTTTCTCCAAGAGTTGTCCTAGGCTCAAGATGTTGGTCTTCATGCTTGGGATGTAATAAACATTAGAAATGAATTGATGATCTCCATTCTTCAAGCGGATGAGAATATTACCTTTACCTTTCACCTCCATCTTCGATTCATCTCCCAAAGCTACATTGGTTTTCACCGATTCATCAAGCTCCACAAACATGCTTTTATTCCCACACATGTGATTGCTAGCACCACTATCAAGGTACCATCTGCTAACTTCATTTGGCTCATCCTTCTTGTAAGCCATCAATAGCATATCTTCTTCTTTACTCCTTTCTTCAACATAGTTGGACTTCTCTTCAACTCTATTGTTGTTTGGAGTTTTGCATTCAGAAGCATAATGTCCAAACTTTCCGCAGCTATAGCATTTGACGTTTGACTTATCGTACCTTGATTTTGCATTTCCTCTTCCACGACCTCTTGATGAGCTCTCTCCTCTTTGGTTAAAGTTGTCTTCATATGGTCTCCAACCTCGTCCATTTACACCACGACCTCTTCCTCTGAAATGACTGCCACCACGTCTTGGATTATTTCGGCTACTTTCTTCTTTGTGATCAATTCTCATCTTGAGAACTTGCTCAACAATATCCTCTTTCTTCTTCCTCTTTTCTTCATAAGCTTGTAGTGATCCAAGAAGTTGCTCTATCGTCATTGTCTCCAAGTCTTTTGTCTCTTCAATTACGGTAACAATATGCTCAAATTTTGAATCCAACGATCTAAGAACTTTCTCCATGATTCTCACCTCATCTAACTTCTCACCATTTCTTTTTAGGTTATTAGTAACCGTCAAGACTCTTGAGAAGTAATCTGAGATGAGTTCACCTTCCTTCATTTGTAATGACTCAAATTCTCCTCGTAAAGTTTGTAGACGTACCTTCTTAACTTGTTCCGCTCCCTTGTAAGAGGTCTGAAGCTTCTCCCATGCTTCTTTAGACGTCTTTACTCCAGCAACCTTCTCAAATGTATCTTCATCTAAACCTTGAGAGATTAGACAGAGAGCCTTCTTGTCTCTCTTTCTTGAATTTCTCAGACCATCTCTTTGAGCTTGAGATAAACCACCATCATTCTCTGGTTCAATGAAGCCTTTCTCAACTATCTCCCATACATCATGTGCTCCTAAGATAGCCATCATCCTTAAACTCCAATTGTCATAGTTGCTCTTTGTGAGCATTGGAACTTGGAAGGGAACACCATTATTTGCCATCTTTAAAATGATCTTGTAGCTCTGATACCACTTTGTTGGAATGAAAAACTTATTAGAAATGGAAAAAGTGTTTAAGTGTTTGAAGAGAAGAGATTTTATGAAGAGGAAACTTTTTTATTTCTTGGATGATTCTTGAAAACTTGGATGATACAAAATGAGAAGAGAGTGGAGGTATTTATAGCCTCCAAAATACAAAATATCTTACATATTTTATTCTTAAATCTAGATAATTCTACTAAAATATCTTGATATTTTTATTCTAATTATCTAGATAATTCTATGAAAATATCTAGATTTTTATCTTAAGGAGGTGGAAGATTTTTCTAGATAAATTCTAGTCAAATTTGGGCTAACATGATTATTAGATTATTAGCCCAATGATTAACCCAAATCAAGTTTATGTTTCAACAGATCGACTGTGTGATATAAATTCAGAATTTAAAGAGAGGAGATCGGATCATTTGAGATGGCTAATCAAGGTGGTTCGTCGAGGAAAAGTCTATCCTTCTCTGGTCATTCATTTCAAGGGAAGAAGAAACCTTCTGAAAACAATGAAGGAGGAGGAAGCTCTTAGAGGTGTCAAATGGGCGGGCTGTCCATGGGTTTGCCCAGTCCAATTCATTTTGGGCGGACTATGGACGTGCCCAATTAATAAATGGTCCAACTGGACAAAAGACCAATTGGTCCATGGTCCAATTGGGTGAAGACCAAATGGACAATGGGTGTCCATGGACCTCCTAAAAATATACATTTATGATTTTGACAAAAAATATAGTTTTACAAATTTAGTGAAAAAACACATTTTCAACGAAAAATTAAAATTTTACGAGATTGATAAAAAATAACATTTTTCAATCTTGGCGGGAAAGCTTAATTTTTTGGTTTTGGCGGAAAAACTTAATTTCTTGTTTTTGGTGTGAAAATTTAATTTCTCAGTTTTAGCGGAAAAAATATAATTTTTATTTTGGCGGGAAAACATAATTTTTCGGTTTTGACGGAAAAACATGATTTTTTTTGTTTTTTGCGGAAAAACTTAATTTCTCGGTTTTGACGGGAAAACATGATTTTTTTTGTTTTGACAGAAAAACGTGATTTTTTTTCGTTTTGGCGGGAAAACTTAATTTTTCAGTTTTGGTGGGAAAACGTGAATATTCGCGTTTGGCGGAGAAACTTATTTTCTCGGTTTTGGAGGGAAAACTTATTTTCTCTGTTTTTGCGGAAAACGTGATTTTTCAATTTTGGCGGAAAAACTTAATTTTTCAATTTTGGCAGAAAAACTTCTTTTCACGGTTTTGGCGGGAAAACGCGATTTCTCGGTTTTGGCGGGAAAACGCGATTTCTTGGTTTTGGCGGGAAAACGCGATTTCTCGGTTTTGGCGGGAAAACGCGATTTCTTGGTTTTGGCGAGAAAACGCGATTTCTCGGTTTTGGCGGGAAAACGCGATTTCTCGGTTTTGGCGGGAAAACGCGATTTCTCGGTTTTGGCGGGAAAACGCGATTTCTCGATTTTGGCGGGGAAAACGCGATTTCTCGGTTTTGGCGGGAAAACGCGATTTCTCGGTTTTGGCGGGAAAACGCGATTTCTCGGTTTTGGCGGGAAAACGCGATTTCTCGGTTTTGGCGGGAAAACGCGATTTCTCGGTTTTGGCGGGAAAACGCGATTTCTCGGTTTTGGCGGGAAAACGCGATTTCTCGGTTTTGGCGGGAAAACGCGATTTCTCGGTTTTGGCGGGAAAACGCGATTTCTCGGTTTTGGCGGGAAAACGCGATTTCTCGGTTTTGGCAGGAAAACGCGATTTCTCGGTTTTGGCGGGAAAACGCGATTTCTCGGTTTTGGCGGGAAAACGCGATTTCTCGGTTTTGGCGGAAAAACGCGATTTCTCGGTTTTGGCGGGAAAACGCGATTTCTCGGTTTTGGCGGGAAAACGCGATTTCTCGGTTTTGGCGGAAAAACGCGATTTTTCGGTTTTGAGGAGAAAACTTGATTTTTTGATTTTGACGAGAAAAAGTGATTTCTGGTTTTTGCGGGAAAACATAATTTTTCGTTTTGGCAGGAAATAGTGATTTTTCGGTTTTGGCGAAAAATATTATTTCTTGGTTTTGGTGAGAAAACATTATTTTCGGTTTTGGCGGGAAAACACAATTTCTCGGTTTTGACGGGAAAATACGATTTTTTGGTTTTTGATGGAAAAAAAGTGTTTTGGCGGGAAAACATGATTTCCTTATTTTAAAGAAAAAATGTAGTTTTTCAATAATTAAAATAATTCTAAATACTATTGGGTGTCCATGGGCATGCCCAAATGGACATGGTCTCTATTGGTTATGGACACTTGTTTAGACCATTGTCCAATATGGACCGCCCACTATTGCCAAAAGCTAAAATGGTCCAATTGGTTAAGCCCATTTAGGCTCTGGACGGACCATTTGACACCTCTAGAAGCTCTCACCTCTCACGAAGATCTCTCACTTCTTCTCGTTCTTCCATGTAATCACCCTCAAAGCCAACTTCTCTTTAATGTTTCGTGACATGAGACATTGTGATAAAGATTCATTTCCTTGTTAGTGAATCTTAAGACTCGTGTTAGGCTTCTCGGTGTTTGTTTTCTGTTTTCTTTTTTTTTTTTTTTTTTGTTCGTTTCTATTTTTCCTCTTGTTTTGAGTAATTCCTTATTCTACATGTCGTTGTAGAAACTTGAGTGGCGAAAGGAGTGGAGAAAGAACTGTAAAGCGACTTAGGTTGTGTAAGGCACTTACCGTACCTGATAGCACAACTTTACATGAAGCATGCCGGAGGATGGCTGCACGTCGTGTTGATGCGTTATTGCTGACTAATTCTAATGCTTTACTTTGTGGGATTCTTACGGACAGGGTAAACGTTTTACGAGCATGTTCATTTCATAATATTTGTTAATTTGGCTTGAATTGATATCTATTCCTTTCTATTGGTTGAAGGACATAGCAACAAGAGTGATTGCTAAAGAACTCAACCTTGAAGAAACACCTGTTTCTAAAGTTATGACCAAGAACCCTGTCTTTGTTTTGTCTAACACTATTGCTGTGGAAGCTCTTCAGAAGATGGTGCAAGGTTTGTAAATTCTTCTTTGAAACACACATTTCTTTCCTTTTTTCATCTCTCATTGTTTATTTATTTTATATAGTTCTTTGAAATTTGAAAATTTAGGCAAGTTTAGACATTTGCCAGTGGTAGAGAATGGAGAAGTTATCGCACTTCTTGATATAGCAAAGTGTTTGTATGATGCAATTGCTCGTATGGAAAGATCAGTTGAGAAGGGTAAGGCCATCGCTGCAGCTGTTGAAGGTGTTGAAAAGAACTGGGGGACATCTATCGCTGGTATGGTCCCGAACAGCTATTATTTATCTTCTTACATGAAATTTGTGAAGCTTGCGTTTAAATAAAAATGAATGTCTCTGATTGTCTCGTGTTGAAATACAGGACCAAACACTTTTATGGAAACACTTAGAGAACGAATATTCAAGCCTTTGCTTTCAACGATAATTCCTGATGATACAAAGTGGGTAACATCTCTTTTAAATCTATATATCATATTTCATAGCATTTTTATCTGAATACTTGTTTCCGTTAAAAGTAATGCAAAGTGTTAGTAGAGAGAGTGTGATATGAAAATATATTCATTAAGTATAAAGAGTGCACATTGTTCACTATATATACAAGTATATTAACTACTTCTCTAACTAGTCATGTACGTGTAATATATACAAGTATAAAGATACTTAATAACATCTAACATTCCCTCTCAAGGTGGCGTTAGAATGTTATGAAGACCCATCTTAGACATAAGTCGATGAAAGAGAGTAGGATAGAGAGGTTTGGTAAGTGGATCAGCAAGCTGGTTCTTAGATTGAACAAGAGGTGTCTTCAGCTGACTAGCTTCAATCTTCTCATATATAGAGCGATAGTCCATCTCTATATGTTTGGTGTGCTCGTGAAACACAATGTTCTTTTCAATATCTAGAGCTACAGTACTATCACAATAAAGAATTGGCACGGATGGAGAAGAAACCTACAAATCATCAACCATACGAACAAGCCAAATGATCTCTTTTGCAGTAAAGGACATGGCTCTGTATTCTGCCTATGCATAAGAATGCAAAACAACATATTGTTTCTTCGTCTTCCATGATATCCAGGAATCACCATTGAAAATGCAGAATTCATAAATGGAACGCCTAAAAGACATTGTGCCAAATCTGAATCACAAAATTCTTTGATTTTAAATTCATTATCAGTAGGATAGAATAGACCTTGAGATATGGTTCCTTTAAGTATATGAAGAACCCTTATGAGAAACTTCAAGATGAGGTATCAATGGAGCTGCAGAGAACTGACATAACTTGTGCACGGCAAAGGATATGTTAGAACGAGTTATGGTCAGATACAGTAATTTCCCAATCAAATTTCTATAGGTCTCAACATCAGGAATGAGATCACCATCTTTAGAAGACAACTTGTTACTAGGATCCATGGGAATGGAAGAAGGTCGAAAATCAAGTAAACCAGAATCAATGAGAAGTTCAATGATGTATTTGTGTTGACATATAGAAATCCCAGAAGCAGACCGATCAATATCCAAGCCAAGAAAACATCTTGGTTAACCAAGATCTTGAAGCTTAAACAAGTAAAAAAATTGAGTGATCAAGGAAAATACTGATGTCTCCAAGTTTCTGGCGATAATAATATCATTATCATAGACCAACCATGAGAAACTTGTCATCTGAATGAAACCACAGAAGACTATGAACACCATTAATCTTTTCAAACCCCAAATGCAGAAGATTTTTTTCCAGATGCAAGATTCAGAAGGTAGAGATCAATGATTGAAGACGGACATATAGATTGCGATGGTCGAAGAAGACAAGAGTGGGAAAACAAATGTGGAAACAAAGACAAACGAAAGTGACGAGAATCAGAGACAAAATCGAAAATAAATGATGATCGGAGACGAGGATCAGCGATACAGTTGATCTTAGCTCAACGGCTCGGATACCATGTTTCTAGAGAGAGTGTGATATGAAAATATCTCCATTAAGTGTAAAGAGTGTACATTGTTCACTATATATACAAGTATAACTACTTCTCTAAGTACACATATACGTGTATTATATACAAGTATAAAGATACTTAATAACATCTAATATAAATGTTTAACGGTAAAGTTGGGAATGAAAACATACAGAGTTTTGAAGGTTGGATTGGAAGAGATGGTGTTCGCAGTAACCCTGAAGATGGTTGAATATGAATCTAGCTCAGCCATGGTGATGGTTGAGAACAAATTAGTAGGGATTCTCACGTAAGTCTCGTGGTTGGCTTTTATCTTCTTATATCTGGAGAATATATCATTGTTCTGTTTGTCTGGTTACGATTTTTTTTTTTTTGGTTACCAAAATGTTTCCTTAAATAGATCACAACATCATATTCCAAGCTTTTGTAGTGGAGTTTTATCTTAGTTTATAAATTTTGTTAGTTCAAAGGACATCTTAATGCGGGTGATAGCCCAAAACCTTCCTCCAGAGACAACTGCTGTGGAGAAGGTACTTTATGTGATCAGTTATTGTTTCAGTTCTGCCTAATATCATGTGTTCTTTTCTAGTCTTAGTTGCTTATTTCCAATTATTCTATAGGTTATGACACAAAATCCAGAATCTGCAACAGTTGATATGGCAATTGTTGACGCCTTGCACATCATGCATAATGGGAAATTTCTCCATCTTCCTGTATTAGATAAAGGTAGCAAAATCTTCCAGAAACTGACTATGACCAATCTAAGTGTGTGAAGCATCGTAATTTCAGCATTTGGGTCTAATGTTAATGCTTTCACACAGATAGAGATGTCGTCGCTGTGATTGATGTAATTCACATAACTCATGCTGCTGTTACCACGGTACATTTTTTATTTTTTTTTCTCTCTTAAATAAGGTTTTACAATGCACCATTGACATGAGATAAGGTTAGTCAATAGAATCTTAGAGTATAACAATATTTAAGAAGAGCAAAATTTGTTTATGTGTTATGGTTAAGCTGTAACATCTTTTCGGCCAGGCTGGAAGTACAGCTGGAATAAATAATGAGACAGCAAACTCAATGATGCAAAATTTTTGGGATGCCGCTATGGCTTTGTCTCCTAATGAAGATGGAGATGGAACAACTAGGAGGTTCTTACTTATTTTCCTTTAAACCATTTAGCTTTTGACCACTAAGCGAGGTTCCTCTCAGACTGTGGTTGTTGAATGATCATTAATTTTGCAGTGAAGACGAATCTTCAATTAAACTACCTTCGGAGATAGAAGGAACAAAATCATTCTCATATCCCAACACATTTGCTTTCAAGCTACAAGATAAAAAGGGACGGATGCATAGATTTATGTGTGGTACGTTTGATCATAACACCATTTGTGCTGATGCAGAGACATCTCATAACTGTGTTTACTTCATAATGATAGAGACACATAGTTTGGCAACTCTAATAACTGCAATAATACAACGGATGGGGGATGACATTGAGCCTGATAACTTTCCTCAGATAATGGTTTGTATTTTTCTGAAAGCTTTTGAAATAAAAAGAGGAAACTGCTTTTCTTGACATGTTTTTTGTGTGCTGCTCTTAGTATGAGGATGAAGACAATGACAGAGTCATTTTGGCATCTGATGGTGATCTTGTAGCTGCCGTAGAGCATGCAAAATCAATAGACTGGAAGGTAACTAAAAGAATTACTTGCATCATTCTTTTTGTCAATCAATATTGTTTGGGTCTGGGTTTTAGAAAATATGGTAGCCAAAGTTATAACCTAATCTATACTTGTATCCGTTTAAAGAATAGTTATGGCTATTTTCCTTGACTATGGGTTCAATTCAGATTTTTGGTTATGGAAATAGTAACATTATCTATACTATTAAAGCATAATCTTTATTAGGATTTTGCCCTTTGTTTTCACCTATAATTACAATCTAAGCCATTGAGAAATATAAGGAAATAGAAAATAATCTAATTAAGTGAATATTTTCTTATCTAAAAACCCACCTAAACTACTTACTAAAATTTCGCAAGCTAATTACCGACATCTAAAAGTTTAGCCTACACATGGAAACAACTTTTCGATAAAATGAATGGTCTAATTTTTGTTTCATTGAATCGTTGTAAAGTTTGGTAGAAATTGACTAAAACATGTTTTTACTTTTGATGCATTAAATAGTTTTGGCCATAAGGCATGTCTTTTTATCAAACCATAAAGGTGTTTCTAAGTTTAACAAAGACATCCAATGATTAACAGAAAATGTATGTGTTCCAAATTTTTAAACACAAATTTATATATAAAATCAAAATTGTTACTTTGTTTTATTACAATGATAATAAAATTCATATTCGAAATAAAATATTAAGTTTTTTTTTTAAACCTATGAAATTTAATAGAAAACATGTAACAATAAAAAATTTTTTTAATAGGAGCATAGATTTAGAGGTCTAACTTTTTGATATATTTTCTAAACTAAATACTGAGGCTTCAATATCATATATTGTCAAATTATACGTGAACCTATATCAATTTTACAAACATAGACATCTTTTAACTAAAATAAACAGTTTATTAGATTACGAATATTTTTAAACGTAATTATATATTTAATAAATGAGTTTATCTATTTACAACTGATTTTGTAAAAGTATAATCCCACGTTTTTAAAGTACGAATCAATATCTATCTAGTTTTAACCTTAAAATCGATTATGCTCTGATGGTTAAGTTGGTTTTGTAGTAAAGAAGAAAATGTATTCTAAAATTGGTGCAGGGTTTGAAATTGCACTTGGACTACGTGGAAGCGAGAGGGAATAGGAGAGGTTTAAGCACAGAAGATATGGAGTACGATAAATCAAAACCATGGGCAGTGGCTTACAAGACAGTTGCAGCCGGGGCTGCTCTTGCCGCGGGACTTGGGGTTTTGGTATACCTTAAGCGCCATTCAACTTAACTGATTCATTTTTGGCGAGGTACAAAGGTGAATGCCTTTGCCAACCAATGTTTGCGCATATGATTGGAGAAAGTATTAACTCTTCTCATTTATTCGTATGTTTTTTAAAAAAAAATATCGTGTTACTCATTTCTTTTACCTCACGCACTTTTTGGATATAATTAACTAAAACATTTATTTTTATTGACAATGATGTTTCTGTATTATATAATTTGACGATTTTCGGAAATTCAATGAATTTCTATCTTGCTTGACGTTTTTCAACAAAGGCTATACTAATCCTAATCAAATTGTGAATCCAAAATTCATTTAAGTGTAACCGAATCAACATATACTATAGCAGAAGACTTTCTCCGAGCACCACATACAAGCTTGTTAATGGGTCCTAATATTTACCTGTTTTATACCATATTATAAGTCCTATTTGGAGTATGTTATGTGTCTAGGATATGTTTTAGAGTCTTTTCAGGTCCAGATACGTTTTGGAACATTGTGATGATTGTGAGACTTTATGGAGTAAAGGGAGAGAAAATCACGTAGTTGTTCACATTCAGCAAGTACGAGTCGATGTCGAGCCTTGGCGTCGATCGATGTCGAGCCTTGGCGTCGATCGATGGAGCATCCTTTCTGCCGATTGACGATCAACACGCATAAGCCTAAGCCGACTTAAAGCCCAAGTCAACACAAATAACAATATTGCCCCTTGACGAGTTTTACCTAATATATATACTCTATACCATTGTTTAGGCAGAAAGATACGCTTTACAATACACTTTACAATATTATTTCATACTTCGAAGGTTTTAGGGTTCTTTGTGGAGAAGATCAAGACTCTTCTGAAATTTGTATTAGAACCCAGTATTCTTACCTTTATTATTTATGCATTCTATTCAGTTCATTATGATGTTTTGCATGATAATGTATGAGTAGTCTTTCTTGTAGATTTAGGGTTCGCTATGATATTGAAGGATTATCCGAACAATAGAACTGCTAGGGTGTAATCAATATCCTTCATCATTATTGTGCTTATTGCCTGTGTTCTAGAGTAGCTAACTAGAACCCTGAACTTAGGATAATTAACAACTGTGAGAGTAGGATCATTACCTGAATAATTCATGTTGAGCTAGGTTGCTATATACATACAAGAGTTGGTCTAGTAATTTTAGTGAACATATCAAATTAGGTTGTAATGCTTGATTTATGTGAGCATTGATCGATGCTAGCTCAATAGCATCGATCGACGGTCTATTCCGAGTTCTCAACTTGAGTTGTTAACAAACACTTAAATCATAGATAGATTCACTACTGGATATCTTAGTGTTTTCTATTTATCTTAACGTTTACAAACCCAGTCAATCAATCATTCTATTTACTCTACTTGTTTACTTAATAAAATCATAAATTGCCTATCTTAACTATAATAAGACTGAGTCTATTGTGTGCCCTAGCTCTCTGTGGATCTTTAAGTACTACAACTTGAACCTCTTATTTGAGAGAGAAAAAGTCACTCCTTAGGATAATTTGAGTGGTATCAAATTTGGCGCCGTTGCCGGGGAACAAGGATCGCCATTAAACTTGTTCTAATGGTTTAGTCTAGGCTTTATTTTATTTACTGTTTACTTACAATTTTTTTCTTCTCTTTCAGGTGCATGCCCATCAGTACCAGAAGCAACAAGGAACAAGAGTTACTTTTCTCAGACCCAACAGCACTCGAACGCAGCATCCACAAAGGGAAGCATTAAGCATCGATCAAAAGCAACACAACTTCATTGATCGAACTTCTCTTGGACAAACATCGATTGACTATAGCACTTTACCATCGATCAGCGGTACTTCGCAAGCAGAGAATGTTGCGACTTTGATTTTTACTAGGGATGAAAGAGGAGACCTGTATAATCTTGAAGGTCATCGGCGGAACGCAGCAGATCAGAAGATAGATGATCAGGGGGCTGGAATACCTGAACTAGAACCAGAAGCAAACGTTGCACTAGCTCAACCTGAAGCTAATGGCCAACCTGCTCAAACCATAACTTTGGCAGAGTGCAATCATCCTGATTAGTTCAATGCCAACAAATCAGCCATTCGTCCTCCAGCTTTTTAGAGGAACGATTTTGAGATTAAACTATCCTACTTCACATTAGTGGCAAATACACCATACCATGGTCTACGACATGAGCATCCGATGGATCATCTGAAGCGGTCAAGGATCTAGTATATGCTATTAAAGTCAATGGAGTCCCTGAGGACTACCTTTTATTCTAGCTCTTCAAGTATTCACTTGCTGGAGAAGCTTCATATTGGCGTAAGCAGTTACCACCAGGATCTCTTAAAGCCTGGACAAACCTCAAGAACGCTTTCATGTGTAATTTCTTTGATGATGCGCGAGCTAAGGATTTGAGGAGCATAATCGCTATATTTACACATGAGCATACATAATCTTTCAGAAGGTCCTGGATAAGATTCAAATCCTACCAGAGAGATTGTCCACACCATGGATTTAATGAAGTGCAACTTCTTAGCACTTTCTTCATGGGTATTGATTTATCATACCAGATGTCTCTAGACACATCTAGTGAGGGAAATTTCAGCACCAGGACTCCAGAAGAAGCTACAAAGCTGATTGAGAACTTGGCATTTAGCAACAACACCAATAACACTGACTACGAGTGGAAGAAATCAGTTCTTGCATTGATTAAGGAGCAGACTGAAGAAGTTAAAGCAAAGTCGGACAATGTTCAAAAGTTTCTCAGAAAGGAGGTTAGCTTTGCAGAGGATGTAGAAGCCACAAGGTCTGGAAGTGATGAAAAGGAAGAAGAAGATGTGAACTACATTGGTAGTAATGGTTTTCAGAGATATGGGAATCATTGTAAAAAGAGAAACTCTTATAGCACTGGTCAGAGAGGTAATTACAACAGGGTTCAAAACAGCAGAAGTCTTACAGCAATGTGGGAACCGAGATTCACACCATCGATTTAGGAAAGTAAAACGAAGCCTACTTTCCCAGAGATCTTCGAACAATCTGTTTAAGCAGTTAGCCAAGCAATAAACAGTAAGAATTGACAAAAAAACAACAAGATAGTAAAAATCGACAAAAACGAAAGAGAAAGCAAGGAAGATCTTATTCCGAATTCAAAGCTTGTTTGCGTTTACAACTGGTAAAGCCTCAACAGCTAGAGCCGTCGACGATTTCCTAGTTCTAACCTTTGAAACTTGACAAGACCTAGTTGAGTCGCAGCTCGAAAACAGTAAAAACAGAGTATAGCCTTTGCGGTGCATTTGGATAGCTATGACCTTGGCTTTATTTGGACTTGAAACTTCTTTGCTCTATGGTCCTCTTTGCGGTTTGAACATGTCTTAGAACCGCCATGACCTGAACTGATTGCTGAGGCGTTTGACACCTCTTTCTTTGACACAAAATGGAAGTACACACTGCTCCATGATTGTGAGATGTGCCTTCTTGATGCTTCATCATGAAGCTTACTGACCCTTAGCTAACATCTTGCTGGTGAGTTGATTCATCACTTTCCTACAAACACTTCTCCTCAAGATCTTCTTGTCTTGGGTCCATGAATCTGAGGCCATTGGTTCTAACCCCCAAAGCTTGCTTCTGATGCTGCTCTAGATCAACCAAACTTGCATTGTCTTCTTGAGACAACCAAGCACAAACACCAATCACCATTCTTAAACTTAGAACCCGTAGAGTATAGACAGATTCAAAGCACAAAATTGGTGAATGATGGAGAGAATAGAGTAACCAGATAATTAGAGAATAAGTAACAAGAGAATGAGAGAGTATGAGAGAATAATGGAGAGTAAGAGTAAGGAGGAGAATGAGAGTTTTGCGGAAGCAATTTTCAGTCCATGGCCTTCAAGCTACATGGCTGATCACAATGCTGGTGAGGCATGAACATCCCACCAGTTAACACAATTTTAAAACATTTTCAAAATCAGATTACTCAAGAATCTGTTCAAAACATTTTCAGATTTTAAACCCTTTCAAAGAGTTTTTCTTTAAATCTGAAATTCAAAAGCTCTTACAAATCACTTTTCTTCAAATCATCATCAATCTTTCTCCCTCCCTCAAGCATTGGTTTCATTAGACATTCAGTCTTTCACCAAGTTTTAAATATTGAGAGACAAAGGGTAGAAAAAAAAAATGATAATGTTTGAGACAAAAACAACAAGAACTTCATCTTTTAAAAACTGTTTTTAAAGCACCAAACAGATGAAGTCTTTTTCTCCATTACCCTCCCTTAGGCTTTGTTCTTATAATCCTAACTCAAGATCAGGACCAAAGCTTGCACATGGGAGAGAGGAACCTAACAAAACCGAACTCCAACTTGTCCTCTTATAAGAAGTCATTAGACAAGATGAAGAACACACAATTTGAAATCGATTTTTTTCTTTAAGTGTTTTTCAAGATACAAGTTTAATCTTTTCTCCCTCCCTCAAGCTGGTATGAACAGATTTTAACCTTTCATCCAAATGCATATAATGAGGAGATCAAAGGGAGAGTCACTGATTTAAAAAAAACTTTTAAAGACTTGTATCTTGACAAAATACTCAGATTTTGAAACCACACTTCATCTAAACTCTCTACTGTCCAAGTTTTGAATCCTAGCCACACAGCTCCTCAAAACTATTTTAAAAATGAGAGAGAGAGTTTCAGATTGAATAAATGGACAAGAAGAAGTGAGTTCAGTCCCAAGAAGAGCAACTAGGCTCTGATACCATGTTGGAAAAGCTAAGAATAGCTAAGAACATGAACTCACTCTTTAAGAATGGAAGAGACAATCAACTTGTGATTGAATCCTCTCAGCAAAACTATCTACACAAACCATCTGAATCTAGAGAGATTAAGTGGCTGTGAGATTAATAAAAGAACTCTAGAATTAAACTAAGGACAGAAATAACTCTAGTATGAATCTATTCCTTGAGAAGTGATACAACACTTTCAGTTTGTTCACTTAAGGAGAATAGGAAATAGAATCAGTAAGCTAGAGAAAGAGAAGAAGACAAAGAAGAGTTTAAACTGATTTTAGAGTGGAATGGACAAGCAATGATCTGCCATTAAGGCAGACCCAAATCGTGTATCACTAACTCCCTACATTGTGAAGAACAATGCAGAACACTTAGTAAAGAGATGGAGATACACGAAATTAATAAAGCTTGTCTCTTATTTCTTGTGTACTGATTACAAAGGGGAGCCTCTCTATTTATAGAGAAATGGCTCAGGGTTTACAACAGCAAGACATGAATAAACAAAGCATAAATGGGAAATTAATAAACAAAGCATAAATGGGAAATTAATAAACAAAGCAAGAGGAAGAAGCCAAGGAGGAAGAGGACAAGGAATTGCTGGCAGCTGAGCGTGAAAGTCACTTGTCCTAACAGCCATTTGCTTCAGATCAGATGTGAGTGCATTTAAATTCAAACCAACACTCTTAGCGCCAAGTCTCTTGCGCTGATCTTCTCTTGCTCGGACTTTGCACATAGAATTATCTTGACCCGGACTTTGCACATCCTTGAATGATTGTTTAGAGACTTGGCCCGGACTTCGCACTTCTTGATAATTCTTGTTCTTCTTCAGCTTGTTGTGGAGATGCTTGGCCTTCACTTCC